>JAACNH010003372.1:0-29625 GCA_019447015.1 Hymenochirus boettgeri
TTTGATAGTATTGGTAACTGGAAATTCGGTATGTGAGGTTTGCCACAAAACTCTTTCGACATCCTCCTCTGTTACATGCCATGTATCTGTATAGTCAGCTTGAGATCCAATTTGTTCCTCCATTGTAAGTAAGTGGTGGTGCTCCGACGAGATAAATCCAATCCGAATAATATTTGTGCTAAAGTCAGGCACTCACTTCACAGATGATATTGCCTTGGTGCTACTGCATGTGTAGATGAAGTTTATAAAAGTAGGTAGTATCCAGTGCACACATAAGGACTTTTCTTTATATAAACAAAAATAGTATTTATTCACACATAATTAAAGTGCTTACAGCGACGTTTCGGTCGTGGTTTATGACCTTTATCAAGCTGAGTGTATCTCACACATGGTGACTATTTAACAAGATCTGTGATCACCTAATCACATTTGCATAATTATCAGTGGAATACATAATTAACCCTTAAGCTGCCTAACAATAATAGAAAACAACATATAGCATGTTTAAATTTAAATCAACTCCTTGTACAGGTGCAAAGTTATAAAGTGCTTCTTAATAAAGTGGTACAGTGTTGTGTTTAAAATATTAATACAGGATACCTTGTTAAAAGTGATTGTTTAAAAGTGATAATTTAGAAGTGATTATTTAAAATATTTAAAATATTGGCTATTTAGGCTTATTCCTCACACATATTTAGTAATCAAAGATACCTTAAATACTAGAAATATTAAATATGAGATAAAAATACCATATCATTTGTTTTTGAAATTCTTTAGTGGGGTCCCCTTTAAGTTTTCCATATGTTGTGGTATCACTTAATTGTTTGTATATCTCCTTTTGATAATCACAGTAGTTTAATACAACAATACCCCCTCCCTTGTCTGCAGGGCGTATTACAATATTCTTATCCGTTGTTAATGTTTTAATTGCTGTTTTCTCCCCAGACGTTAGATTGTGATGGTGTTGTGTCTGTTTAAATTTTTGTTCTTTCAACAGAACTTCAGCATTGACCATCTGTTGGTACATCTTGATGACAGGGTTAGTGTAGGGTGGATCATATGTACTTTTAAGTTTATATGGATTAACCCTATCTGTTTGTGCAGCGTTGCCATATGTACTTTTAAAAGACAGTTGACGTTGTATTTTGTATGTATCTATTTTCCATTGGAAACTATTAAATTTCAGTGTTGGTACAAATGTCAGACCCTTTTGTAATAAAGTGTAAATTTCAGTGTTGGTACAAATGTCAGACCCTTTTGTAATAAAGTGATTTCATGGGGTTTCAATTCTCTATCAGACAGGTTAAAGACAGGTATAGTTTGTGCATATTTACTTTTATGCTTACCGCCCCTTCGAATCGGGTATCTCTTTACTCTTTCTCCCAAGTTCGGCTGCGTGTGGCCCGCTCTAAAAAACGAGCAGTTTGGTTGTTTCTTGTTTGTTTTTTAGTATTGTGTCCCTCCTGCAGGTTTTCCACCAAGTAGTCTTCCGTGTCTGGTTTCCCCCTTGTTAATCCACCATTATGTGTTTGTCTCCGGTCAGCTTGATCCGTGTTGTGCGTTGTACGTCCCCTTTGTTCTCGCGGGATGTTGAATCTGACTCGTGATCTCGAAATTCAAAGTTTATACTTAAACTTTCCCTTTCTAGTTATATTTTATTTCTCTTTTTTTTTGGCACAATTTTGACATTGAATCATGTTTTTCTTTTTTCAGAAAATCTCCTAAAATCGTTAAAGGATTTGACCTCCCGAAATTAAATATGTTTCTGTAGAGTAGCTTCCCCTTTTCCTACTTTAATTGCATGGTTTATTTGGGAATAAAGTGAGAGGTACAGAAACTTACTTACCAGCCTTCGTTCCCACAGCTTATGCCTGTAATGTTACTTCTGTGAAAGAAGCTAATGGGGTCCGGACCGGCAGCCGCATTTGGGATTGGCAGAGAGGCAGTCAATCATGGGCATTTGGGATTGGCTGAGAGGCAGTCAATCACAGGCATTTGGGATTGGCTGAGAGGCAGTCAATCACGGGCATTTGGGATTGGCTGAGAGGCAGTCAATCACAGGCATTTGGGATTAGCTGAAAGGCAGTCAATCACAGGCATTGGGATTGGCTGAAAGGCAGTCAATCAGACATGGCTGACGGCTTTTGAAACAGCTATCAGCCTGGTTTATTTACAAATAAACCATGCAGTTAGGGTTGGGAGGGGGGAGGATACACTACAGAAACATGTTTAACTTTGGGTGCACTTACTGCAGCATGGAGGGAGGGGGGAAAGGGCTCCCCTGCACATGCCTGAGTCCTCCAGGAGGACAGTTATGGTGCAGAAACTTTTTCACACAAAGACAGGCTTCTACTCTTTACTTTCCTGGACTTTGAATAGGCACTACAGAAGAACCATTTGGAGCAGAAATGTAAGGTATTATTTAACACTACACAGTGGGGACAGCAGTGGGTTAAATTTTACTTTTGAGCATGGACATTCCCTTTAATTTCTATGGGGAATTATTTCAGAATTGCATTTAAAGACTGGGGCCATGTCTTTTTGTACACTTGTGCATATGGCATGTCATTTGATTCATGTGGGTGATAGTTTTTTTTACTGGTCAAGTGGGTTTAGGAAAGGCTGGTTCAAAAATGTAAAGGTTCACAAATCTTTGTGCCAATAGCCCAACATTTCACCAATGACCCAGTATAACAGCTAGCCCTCCAGTTCACAAATCACACATTGTTACACTCCAGTTCACAAATAATCCATTTTGAAAGCCAGCCCCCCAGTTCACAAATGATTCAGTGTAAGTGAGCCCCCCAGTTCACAAATGATCCAGTGTAAGTGAGCCCTCCAGTTCACAAATGATCCCGTGTACGTGAGCCCCTCCAGTTTCACAAAATCACCAGGTGACACTCAGCCTTCCATTTACAAATACCCGAATGTGACGGAAAGCCCCCAGTTCACAAATCACCAGTGTGAAAGTCACCCTCCAATCACAGACTCCCTATAGAGGGTATGTTGACCTAGGAGCAGGCAACTGACTACTTAGTAAGAAACCTATAGGGAGATATAATAACTAAACTGAGTAAATTTTCAGGCAATATGTAGGCAGAAGCAAGGGTTCAGGTCAGTACAAGGACAACAGGATACTGTATAGGATTAAAGGTGGCTATACATATATCCGATTTTACTTATCCAAACAAGCGCTCATACAATATTAGTTTGATCTTGCCAGAACCACCTTTCCCATTCTTCTATGCCACAGACAGGCGGTTCTTGCAGGATCGGTCTAATGTCGCGGGAGCACTCGGTCGGGAAAGTAAAATCGGATATATGTATGGGATGCTTTTGATTGCCCAAATGTGCTGTTTAGATAGCCTGGGTCAGTTCTCAGACCTGCAGGTTTATTCCACATAGACCATCTATATTCTAGCTGGCAGGTAGTATAGGTAAGGGAGGATATAAGTGTGTGTTTGTTCATTTAATATGATGCAATTATTTGTTTTTTTTTAGGACCTTCAGACTAATTTTATTATTGCCCCCCTGGATGTTTCCTGATGGTTCCTGTGAGCACTGCAACTACGCATAGCAAAACATACACACATAATTTCCACTATGCACCAACGGGCACACTTTTGATAGTTATATTATATATGTATAATATTATACAGATCAGCTATGGAGCTACTGACCCTTCTCTCAGTGATAGAGACACATTCCCATATTTCTATCAGACAGTACAAAGTGATAAATCCAATCTTTATTATATTATACAGATCAGTTATGGAGCTACTGACCCTTCTCTCAGTGATAGAGACACATTCCCATATTTCTATTGTACAGTACAAAGTGATAAATCCAATCTTTATTATATTATACAGATCAGTTATGAAGCTACTGACCCTTCTCTCAGTGATAGAGACACATTCCCATATTTCTGCTACCGACCCGCTTCAGTTGATGAGACAACATTCCAAGTTTCTACGGGACAGTACAAAGTGATAAACCAATCTTTATTATATCATTACAGACAGCTATGGAGATACTGACCTTCTCTCAGTGATAGAGGACACATTCCATTTCTTATCGCGACAGTTACAAAGTGATAAATCCAATCTTTATTATATTAACAGATCAGTTGGAGCTACTGACCCTTCTCTCTCCGTGTAGAGCACATTCCCATATATCTATCGGAAGTACAAAAGTGAAATCACAATCTTTATTATTATACAGATCAATGGAGCTATGACTCTCTTTTCAGTGATAGAGACACATTCCATATTTCTATCGGACAGTACAAGTGATAAATCCAATCTTTATTATATTATAAAGATCAGCTATGGAGCTACTGACCCTCTCTCTCAGTGATAGAGACACCATTCCCATATTTCTTCATACAGTACAAAGTGAAAATCCAATCTTATATATTATAGATAAGCTATGGAGCTACTGACACTTTCTCTCAGTGATAGAACACATTCCCTATTTCTATGGACAGTACAAAGTGATAAATCCAATCTTTTATAATACAGATCAGTTATGGAGCACTGACCCTTCTCTCAGTGATAGAAGACACATTCCATATTCTATCAACAGAAAAAGTGGATAAATCCAAGTCTTTATTATATTATACAGATCATTATGGAGCTACTGACCCTTCTCTCAGTGATAGAGAAACCATTCCCATATTCTATCATACAGTACAAAGTGATAAATCAATCTTTATTATATTATACAGATCAGTTATGAGCTACTGACCCTTCTCTCAGTGATAGGACACATTCCCATATTTCTATCGCGAAGTACAAAGTGAAATCCATTTTATTATATTATAACATATCAGTATGGAGCTACTGACCCTTCTTCAGTGATAGAGACAATTCCCATATTTTATCAACAGTACAAGTGATAAAATCCAATCTTTATATATTATACAATCAGCTATGGAGCTACTGACCCTCTCTCAGTATAGAAACACATTCCCATATTTTCTATCGGACAGTCAAAGTGATAAATCCATCTTTATTATATTATACAGATCAGCTATGGAGCTACTGACCCTTCTTCAGTGATAGAACACATTCCCATATTTCTCATGGACAGTACAAAGTGATAAATCCAATCTTATATAATTTACAGATCAGTTAGGAGCTACTGACCCTTCTCTCAGTGATAGAGACCACTTCCATATTTCTTCAGGACAGTACAAAGTGATATAAAAATCTTATTATTTAATACAGATCAGTTATGGAGCTACTGACCCTTCTCTCAGTATAGAGACACATTCCCATATTTCTATCGGACAGTACAAATGATAATCCATCTTTATTATATATACAGATCAGCTATGGAGCTACTGACCTTCTCTCAGTGATAGAGACACATTCCCATATTTCTATCGGACAGTCAAAGTGATAAATCCAATCTTATTAATTATGATACAGACAGTTATGGGAGCTACTGACCCTCTCTCAGTGATAAGACACATTCCCAATTATTCACAGTACATACAAAGTGAAAATCCAATCTTTATTATATATACAGATCAGCTATGGAGCTACTGACCCTTCTCTCAGTGATAGAGAAACTTCCCATATCTATCAGGACAGTACAAGTGTAAATCCAATCTTATTATATTATACAGATCAGTTATGGAGCTACTGACCCTTCTCTCAGTGATAGAGCACATTCCCATATTTCTATCGCGACAGTACAAAGTGAAAAATCAAATCTTTATTATATTATACAGATCTGCTATGGAGCTACTGACCCTCCTTTCAGTGATAGAGACACATTCCTATATTTCTATCGGAACAGTACAAAGTTAAATCCAATCTTATTATATATCCAGATCATCTATGGAGCTACTGACCCTTCTCTCAGTGATAGAGACACATTCCCATATTCTATCAGACAGTACAAAGTGAAAATCCAATCTTATTATTATTATACACGCAGTATGGAGCTACTGACCCTTCTCTCAGTGATAGAAACACATTCCCTATTTCTAATCGACAGTACAAAGTGATAAATCAATCTTATTATATTATCAGATCAGTATGGAGCTACTGACCCTTCTCTCAGTGATAGAGACACATTCCCTTTATTAGGACAGTACAAAGTGATCAAATCCAATCTTTTATATTATACAGATCAGTATGGAGCTACTGACCCTTCTATCAGTTGATAGAGACACATTCCCATATTTCTATCGACAGTACAAGAGTGATAAATCCAATCTTTACTATATATAAGATCAGTTATGGAGCTAACTGACCCTTCTCTCAGTGATAGAGACACATTCCCATATTTCTATATAGCAGTACAAAGTGATACAATCCAATCTTTATTATATTATACAGATCAGTTATGGAGCTACTGACCCTTCTTCAGTGATAGAGACACATTCCCATATTTCTATCGACAGTACAAAGTGATAAATCCAATCTTTATTTAATATTTACAGATCAGTATGGAGCTACTGACCCTTCTCTCAGTGATGAGACACATTCCCATATTTCTATTGACAGTACAAAGTGATAAACCAATCTTTATTATATTATACAGATCAGTTATGGAGCTACTGACCTTCTCTAGTGATAGAGACACATTCCCATATTTCTATCGGACAGTACAAAAGTGATAAATCCAATCTCTTATTATTATTATACAGCATCAGCATATGAGATTTACTGACCCTTCTATCAGTGATAGACACACACTTCCCATATTCATAGGACAGTACAAAGTGATAAATCCAATCTTTATTATATTATACAGATCAGTATGGAGCTACTGACCCTTCTCTCCAGTGATAGAGACACATCCCATATTTCAATCGAGACAGTACAAAGTGATAAATCCAATCTTTATTATATTATACAGATCAGTTCTATGGAGCTACTGGACCCTTCTCTCAGTGATAGAGACACATTCCCAATTTCTTCATACAGACAAAGTATAAATCCAATCTTTATTATATATCAGATCAGCTATGAGCTACTGACCCTTCTCTCAGTGATAGAGACACATTCCCATATTTCTATCGGACAGTACAAAGTGATAATCCATCTTATTATTATACAGATAGTTATGGAGGCTATGATCCTTCTCTAGTGATAGAGGCACATTCCATATTTCTATCATACAGTACAAAGTGATAAAACCAATCTTTATTATATTATACAGATCAGTATGGAGCTACTGACCCTTCTCTCAGTATAGAGACACATTCCCATTTTCTATGGACAGGACAAAGTGATAATCCAATCTTTATATTTAGTATACAGATCAGTTATGGAAGCTACTGACCCTTCTCTCAGGATAGAGACACATTCCATATTTTATCGCACAGTACAAAGTGATAATCCACTTGTATTATATTTATACAGATCAGTATGGAGCTACTGACCCTCTCTCAGTGATAGGACACAGTTCCCATATTCTTTCAGGACAGTACAAAGTGATAAATCCAATCTTTATTATATTATACAGATCGTATATGGAGCTACTGACCCTTCTTCTCAGTATAGAGACACATGCCCATATTTCTATCGGACAGTACAAAGTGATAAATCCAATCTTATTATATTATACAGATCAGCTATGGAGCTACTGACCTTCTCTCAGTGATAGAGACACATTCCCATATTTCTTCGACAGTACAAAGTGATAAATCCAATCTTTATTTATATACAGATAGTTCTGGAGCTAATGACCTTCTCAAGGATAGAGACACATCCCATATTTCTATCGGAAGTACAAAGTGATAACTCCAATCTTTATTATATTTATACAGATAGCTATGAGAGCTAACTGCCCTTCTCTCAGTGATAGAGACAACATTCCATATTTCTTCGACAGTACAAAGTGATAAATCCAATCTTTATTATATTATACAGATCAGTATGGAGCTACTGACCATTCTATCAGTGATGAGAGACACATTCCACATATTTCTATCGACAGTACAAAGTGATAAATCCAATTTTATTATATTATACAGATTGTTATGGAGCTACTGACCCTCTCTCAGTAAGAGACACATTCCCATATTCTATCGACAGTACAAAGTGATAATCCAATCTTTATTATATTATAACAGATCAGCTATGGAGCTAGCTGACCTTCTCTCAGTGATAGGACACATTCCCATATTTTTATCAGACAGTACAAAGTGATAAATCCAACTTGATATATTACAGCAGTTATGGAGCACTGACCCTTCCTCAGTGATAAGACACATTCCCATATTTCATCGGACAGACAAAGTGATAAATCCAATCTTATTATATTATACAGATAAGCTATGGAGCTACTGACCCTTCTCTCAGTGATAGAGACACATTCCCATATCTATCAGACAGTACAAAATGATAAATCCAATCTTTATTATATTATAACAGATCAGTTATGGGGCTACTGCCCTGTCTCTCAGTGATAGAACACATTCCCATATTCTATCGGACAGTACAAAGTGAAAAATCCAATCTTTATTATATTATACAGATCATGCTATGAGACACGGGATCCTTCTTTCAGTGATAGAGAACATTCCAATATTTCTATCGGACAGTACAAAGTGATAAATCCAATCTGATTATATATAACAGATCAGATCTATGGAGCTACTGACCCTTCTCTCAGTGAATAGAGACACATCATATTTCATACAGTACAAAGTGAAAAAAATCCAATCTTATATATTATAGATCAAGCTATTAGGAGCTACTGACCCTCTCTCAGTTAGAAACAAATTCATTTTCTATTGGACGTACAAGGATAAATCCAATATTTATTATATTAACAGATCAGTTATGGGCTACGACCCTTCTCTCAGTGATAGAGAAACATCCCAGATTTCTATCATGACAGTACAGTGATAAACCAATCTTTATTATATTATACAGATCAGGTATGGAGCTACTGACCCTCTCTCAGTGATAGAGACACATTCCCATATTTCTATCGGCAGTACAAAGTGATAATCCATCGTTATTATATTATACAGATCAGATATGAGCTACTTGACCCTTCTCTCAGGTGATAGAGAACATTCCCATATTTCTATCGGACAGTACAAAGTGATAAATCCAATCTTTATTATATTATACAGACAGCTATGGAGCTACTGACCTTGCTCAGTGATAGAGACACATTCCCATTATTTCTATCGACAGTACAATGATAAATCCAAGTTATTATATTCATACAGATCAGTTATGGAGCTACTGACCCTTCTCTCAGTGATAGAGACAAATCCCATATTTCATAGGACAGTACAAGTGATAAATCCAATCTCTTTTTAATATACAGATCAGTTCTGGAGCTCTGACCCTCTCTCAGTGATAGAAACACATTCCCATATTCTATCATACGTACACAGTGATAAAATCCAATCTTTATTATTAATACAGATCAGTTATGGAGCTAGACCCTTCTCAGTTGATAGGAACACATTCCCAATTTTACATACAGTACCAAAGTGATAAATCCAATCTTTATTATATTAACAGATCAGTATGGAGCTACTGACCCTTCTCCAGTGAAGAGACACATACATATTCTTCGACAGTACAAAAGAAAAACAATCTTATTATATTATACAGATCCATGGAGCTACTGACCCTTCGCTCAGGTGATAGAGACACATTCCCATATTTCTATCAGACAGTACAAGTGATAAACCAATCTATATATATTATACAGATCAGTTATGGAGCTACTGACCTTCTTTCAGTGATAGAGACACATTCCCAATTCTATCATACAGGACAAAGGAAAAAAATCCAACTTTATATAGGTATCAAATCAGTTTGGAGCACTGACCCTTCTCATCAGTGATAGAGACACATTCCCCATATTTCTATCATCCATACAAAGTGATAAATCCAATCTTATTATATTTACAGATCAGGCTATGGAGTACTGACCCTTCTCCAGTGAAGAGACACATTCCCATATTTCACAAGGACAGTACAATGATAATCCAATCTTTATTATATTATACAGATCAGCATGGATGGGCTACTGACCTCTCTCAGTGATAGAAACACATTCCATATTTCATCATACAGTACAAAGTGTAAATCCAATCTTTATTATATTATACAGATCAGTATGGAGCTACGACCCTGTCTCAGTGATAGAGACACATCCCATATTTCTCATACAGTACAAAGTGAAAAATCCCATCTTTATTATATTATACAGAATCATGTTTGGGCTACTGACCCTTCTCTCAGTGATAGAGAAACATTCCCATATTTCTATCGGACAGTACAAAGGTGATAAATCCAATCTTTTATATTATACAGATCAGTATGGAGCTACTGACCCTTCTCTCAGTGATAGAGACACATTCCCATATTTCTATCAGACGTACAAAGTGATAAATCCAATCTTTATTATATATATACAGATCAGTTATGAGAGCTACTGACCTTCTCTCAGTGATAGAGACACATTCCCATATTTCTATCGACAGTACAAAGTGAAAAATCCAATCTTATTATATTATACAGATAGCTATGGAGCTACTGACCCTCTCTCAGTGATAGAAACACATTCCATATTTCTATGGACAGTTACAAAGTGATAAATCCAATCTTTATTTATATTCTACAGATCAGTTATGGAGCTAACTGACCTTCTCTCAGTGATAGAAAACATTCCCATATTTCTATCTACAGTACAAAGTGATAAATCCAATCTTATTAATATACAGATCAGTTATGGAGCTACTGCCCCTTCTTCAGTGATAGAGAAACATTCCCATATTTTATCGGACAGTACAAGTGATAACCAACTTTATTATATTATACGATCAGACTATGGAGCTACTGACCCATTCTCTCAGTGATAGAGACACATTCCCATATTTCTATGAACAGTACAAGTGATAAATCCAATCTTTATTATATTATACAGACTCATTATGGAGACTACTGACCCTTCTCTCAGTATAGAAACACATTCCCATATTTCTATCAGGACAGTACAAAGTGAGAAATCCATCTTATTATTATACAGATCAGCTATGGAGCTACTGACCCTTCTCCAGTGATAGAGACACATTCCCATATTTCTATAGACAGTACAAAGTGATAATCCAATCTTTATATATTATCCAGATCAGTTATGGAGCTACTGACCCTTCTCTCAGTGATAAGAGACACATTCCCAATATTGTCTATCGACAGTACAAAGTGATAAATCCAATTTTATTATATTATACAGATCAGATATGGAGCTCTACTGGACCCTTCTTCAGTGATAGAGAACCATTCCCATATTTCTATCAGGACAGTACAAAGTGATAATCCAATCTTTATTATCTTATACAGAATCAGTTATGGAGCTACTGACCCTTCTCTCAGTATAGAGACACATCCCATATTTCTATCGGAAGTACAAAATGATAAAATCCAATATTTTTTATTATATATACAGATAGCTATGGAGCTACTGACCCTTCTCTCAGTGATAGAGACACACATTCACCATATTCTATCAACAAGTACAAAGTGAAAAATCCAATCTTTATTATATTAACAGATCAGTATGGAAGCTACTGACCCTTCTCTCAGTGATAGAAACACATTACCGTATTTCTATGGACAGTACAAAGTGATAACTCCAATCTTATTATATTATACAGATCAGCTATGGAGCTACTGACCCTCTCTCAGTGATAGAGACACTTCCCATATTTCATTGACAGTACAAAGTGATAATCCAATCTTTATTATTTATCAGATCAGTATTGAGCTACTGACCCTTCTCTCTGAGTGAAAACACATTCCCATATTTCTATGCGACAGTACAAAGTGATAAATCCATCTTTATTATATATACAGATCGATATGGAGCATACTGACCCTTCTTCTCAGTGGATAGAGAACATCCCATATTCTATTAGGACAGTACAAAGTGATAAATCCAATCTTTATTTATATACAGTCAGTATGGAGCTAATGACCCTTCTCTCAGTGATAGAGACCACATTCCCATATTTCTTTCATACAGTACAAAGTGATAAATCCAATCTTTATATATTATACAGATCAGATTATGGAGCTACTGACCCTTCTCTCAAAGATAGAGACACATTCCATATTTCTATCGGACAGTACCAGTGATAAATCCAATCTTTATTATATTATACAGATCAGCTATGGGGAGGCTACTGACCCTTCTCTCAGTGTAGAGACACATTCCCATATTTCTATCAACAGTACAAAGTGATAAATCCAATCTTATTATATTATACAGATAAGCTATGGAGCTACTGACCCTTCTCTCAGTGATAAGACACATTCCATATTTCTATCGACAGTACAAAATGATAAATCCAATCTTTATTATATATACAGATCAGCTTATGGAGCTGACTGACCCTTCTCTCAGTGATAGGAGACACATTCCCATATTTCTAGGACAGTACAAAGTGATAAATCCAATCTTATATGATTATACAGATCAGTTCATGGAGCTACGGACCCTTTCTGTCAGTGATAGAGACACATTCCATATTTCAAAGACAGTACAAAGTGATAATCCAATCTTATTATATTTATACAGATCAGTTCATGGAGCTACTGACCCTTCTCTCGTGATAGAGACACATTCCCATATTCTTGTCATACAGTACAAAGTATAAATCCAATCTTATTTATATTATCAGATCAGTTATGGAGCTACTGACCCTTCTCATGATAGAGACACATTCCCATTTTCTATCGGAACAGTACAAAGTGATAAATCAATCTTATTTATTTACAGACAGTTATGGAGCTACTGACCCTTCTCTCAGTGATAGAGACACACATTCCCATATTTCTATCATGACAGTACAAAGTGATAAATACCAATCTTATTATTATACAGATCAGTTATGGAGCTACTGCCCTCTCTCAGTATGAGAGACACATCCATATTTCTATCGGACAGTACAAAGTGATAAATCCAATCTTTATTATATTATTATACAGATAGGTAGGCCACTGACCCTTCTCTCAGTGATAGAGACCACATTCCCCTATTTCTATCGACAGTACAAAGTGATAAATCCAATCTTATTATATACATTACGATCAGTATGGAGCTACTGACCCTTCTCTCAGTGATAGAGTACACATTCCCATATTTCTTCGGACAGTACAAAGTGATAATCAATCTTTATTATATTATAACAGATCAGTTATGGAGCTACTGACCCTTTCTCAGTATAGAGACACATTCCCATATTTCTATCGACAGGTACAAAGTGATAAATCCAATCTTTATTATATTACAGATCAGCTATGGAGCTACGACCCTTCTCTCAGTGATAGAGACACATTCCCATATTTCTATCGACAGTACACAAGTGATAAATCCAATTTATTAATTATACAGATCAGCTATGGATGCTACTGATCCTTCCTCAGTGATAGAGACACATTCCCAATTTCTTTCGACAGTACAAAGTGATAAATCCAATCTTTATTATTATATACAGATTAGTTTGGAGCTACTGACCCTTCTCTCAGTATAGAGAACACATTCCTATTTTATAGACATTACAAAGTGATAAATCCAATCTTTATTATATTATACAGATCAGCTATGGAGTAACTGACCCTTCTCTCAGTGATAGAGACACATTCCCATATTCTATCGATCAGTACAAAGTGATAAATCCAATCTTATAATTATACAGAGCAGTTATGGAGCTACGAACCTTCCTCAGTGATAGACAATTCCATATTTCTATCGCGAAAGTACAAAGTGATAAATCCATCTTTATATAATATACAGACAGCTATGGAGCTACTGACCCTTCTCGCTCATGATAGAGACACATTCCCATATTCTATATACGACAGTACAAAGATAAATCCAATCTTTATATATTATACAGATCAGCTATGGGACTACTGACCCTTCTCTCGTGATAGAACACATTCCCATATTCTATCGATAGTACAAAGTGAAAATCAATCTTTATATATTATACAGATCAGCTATGGAGCTACTGACCCTTCTTTCAGTGATAGAGAACATCCATATTTCTATCGGACAGTACAAAGTGATAAATCCAATCTTTTATTAATTATACAGATCAAGGCTATGGAGTACTGACCCTTTCTCAGTGATAGAGACACATTCCCATATTTCTATCAACCGTACAAAGTGAAAATCCATCTTATTATATTATACAGATCAGCTATGGAGTCTACTGACCCTTTCTCAGTGATAGAGACACATTCCCTATTTCTATCGGACAGTACACAGGATTAAATCAATCTTTATTATATTATACAGATCAGTTATGGGCAGCTACTGACCCTTCTCTCAGTGATGAAAAACAACATTCCCATATTTCATCACAGTCACAAGTGATAAATCCAACTTATTATATATACGATCAGCTTATGGAGCACTGACCCTTCTCTCAGTGAAGAGACACATCCCAATTTCTATCAGACGTACAAAGTGATAAATCCAATCTTTATTATAGATTACAGACAGTATGGAGCTACTGACCCTTCTCTCAGTGATAGAGACACATTCCCATATTTCTATAGACAGTACAAAGTGATAAATCCCAATCTTTATTATATTATACAGAGCAGTTATGGCTACTGACCTTCTCAGTTTAGGAATAAACACATTCATTATCTATCATGGACAGTACAAAAGTGATAAATCCAATCTTTATTATATTATACAATCAGTTATGGAGACTACTGACCTTCCTCTCAGTGATAGAGACACATTCCCATTTTTACTATCATACAGTACAAAGTGATAAACCAATCTTTATATATATTATACAGATCAGTTATGGAGCTACTGACCTTCTCTCGTGATAGAGACACATTCCATATTCTATCGACAGTACAAAGTGATAAATCCAATCTTTATTATATTATACAGATCAGTATGGAGCTCTGGCCCTTCTATCAGTGTAGAGGACACATTCCCATATTTCTATCTAGACAGTACAAAGTGATAAAATCCATCTTTAGTATATTATACAGATCAGTTTGGAGCTACTGACCTTCTCTCAGTGATAGAAACACATTCCCATATTCATAAATAGTACAAGTGATAAATCCAATCTTTATTATATTATACAGATCAGTTATGGAGCTACTGACCCTCTCTCTCAGTGATAGAGACACATTCCCATATTTCTTTTATTACAGTACAAAAGTGATAAATCCAATGCTTTATTATTTATACAGATCAGTTATGGAGCTTACTGACCCTTCTCTCAGTGATAGAGACACATTCCCAATTTCTATCTACAAGTACAAAGTGATAAATCAATCTTTATGTATATTATACAGATCAGTTATGGAGCTCTGAACCTTCTCCAGTGATAGAGACACACTTCCCATATTTTATCGGACAGTACAAAGTGATAAATCCAATCTTTATTATATTATACAGATTAGGGAGCTACTGACCCTTCTCTCAGTGATAGAGACACATTCCCATATTTCTATCACAGTACAAAGTGATAAATCCATCTTTTATATTATACAGATCAGCTATGAGCTACTGACCCTTCTCTCAGTATAGACACATTCCATATTTCTATCGGACAGTACAAAGTGATAAATCCAATCTTATTATATTATACAGATCAGTATGGAGCTACTGACCCTTTCTCAGTGATAGAACACATTCCCATATTTCAATCAGGCAGTACAAAGTGATAAATCCAATCTTTATTATATTATACAGATCAGTATGGAGCTACTGACCCTCTCTCAGTGATAGAGACACATTCCCATATTTCTTTCAGGACAGTCAAAGTGATAAATCCATCTTTATTTATTATACAGATCAGTTATGGAGCTACTGACCCTTCTCTCAGTAGAGAACATTCCATATTCTATCGGACAGTACAAATGATAATCCATCTTTATTATATTATACAGATCAGTATGGAGCTACTGACCCTTCTCTCAGTGATAGAGACACATTCCCATATTTCTTATCACAGTACAAAGTGATAAATCCAATCTTTATAATATTTACAATCAGTATGGAGCTACGACCTTCTCTCATGATGAACACATCCCATATTCTATCGGACAGTACAAAGTGATAAATCCAATCTTTATTATATTATACAGATCAGCTATGGAGCTACTGACCCTTCTCTCAGTGATAGAGACACATTCATAATTCTATCGACAGTCAAAGTGATAAATCCAACTTTATTATATTATACAGATCAGTTATGAGCTACTGACCCTTCTCTCAGTGATAGAACACATTCATATTCTATGGACAACAAAGTGAAAAAAATCTTTATTATATTATACAGATTGCATGGAGCACTGACCTCTCTCTCAGTGATAGAGACACATTCCATATTTCTATCGACAGTACCAAGTGATAAATCAATCTTTATTATATTATAAGATCAGTATGGAGCTACTGACCTTCTCTCAGTGATAGAGACAACCATCCCATATTTCATATACAGTACAAAGTGAAAATCCAATTTTATTATATTATACAGATCAGTATGGAGCTACTACCTTCTCCAGTGATAGACACACATTCCCTATTTCTATGGACAGTACAAAGTGATAAATCCAATCTTTATTATATTATACAGATCAGTTATGGAGCTACTGACCTTCTCAGTGATAGAAACACATCCCATATTTCTATCAACAGTACAAAGTGATAATCAATCTTTATTAATTATACAGATCAGTTATGGAGCTACTGACCCTTCTCTCAGTGATAGAGACACTCCCATATTTCTATCAGACAGTACAAAGTGATAAATCCAATCTTTATTATATATACAGATCAGTTATGTGAGCTACTGACCCTTCTTTCAGTGATAGAAACACATTCCCATATTTAATTAGAATACCAAAGTGATAAATCAATCTTTATTATATTATACAGATCAGTATGGAGCTACTGACCTTCTCTAGTGATAGAGGACACATACCATATTTCTCATACAGTACAAAGTGATAAATCCAATTTTTATTTATACAGATCAGTTATGGAGCTACTGACCCTGATCTCAGTGATAGAGACACATTCCCATATCTTCATTACAGTACAAAGTGATAAATCAATCTTTATTTATTATACAGATCAGTTATGGAGCTACGACCTTCTCTCAGTGATAGAGACACATTCCCATATTCTATCGGACAGTACAAAGGTGATAAATCCAATCTTTATTATATTATACAGATCAGTATGGAGCTACTGACCCTTCTCTCAGTGATAGAGACACATTTCCCATATTTCTATCAACAGTACAAAGTGATAAATCCAATCTTTATTATATTATACAGATCAGTATGGAGCTACTGACCCTTCTTCAGTGATAGAACACATTCCCATATTTCATCGGACAGTACAAAGTGATAAATCAATCTTTATTATATTATACAGAAGCTATGGAGCTACTGACCTCTCTCAGTGAGAGACACATTCCCATATTTCTATCGGCAGTACAAAGTGATAAATCCAATCTTCTATTATATATTACAGATCAGTATGGAGGCTACTGACCCTCTCTCAGTGATAGAGACACATTCCATATTATGCTTTCAACAGTACAAAGTGTAAATCCAATCTTATTATATTATACAGATCAGTATGGAGCTACTGACCCTTCTCCAGTGATAGAGACAATCCCATATTTCTATCGGACAGTTACATGTAAATCAATCTTTATTATATATACAGATCACATTATGGAGCTACTGACCCTTCTCTCAGTGATAGAGACACATTCCCATATTTCTATCAGACAGTACAAAGTGATAAATCCAATCTTTATTATATTTACAGACAGTATGGAGCTACTGACCCTTCTCTCAGTGATAGACCATTCCCATATTTCTATCGGACAGTACAAAGTGATAAATCCAATCTCTTTATTATATATACAGATCAGCTATGGAGCTACTGACCCTTTTCTCAGTGATGAGAGACACATTCCCATATTCTATCAGACAGTACAAAGTGAAAATCCAATCTTTATATATTATACAGATCAGCTATGGAGCTACTGACCCTTCTCTCAGTGAGTAGAGCACATTCCCATATCTATCGGAGTACAAAAGTGAAAAATCAATCTTTATTATATATACAGATCGCTATGGAGCTACTGACCCTCCTCTTCAGTGATAGAGACACATTCCATATTTCTATCGGACAGTACAAAGTGATAAATCCATCTTATTATATTATACAGATCAGCTATGGAGCTACTGACCCTTCTCTCAGTGATAGAGACACATTCCCATATTTTATCACAGTACAAAGTTGAAAAATCCAATCTTTATTATATTATACAGATCAGCTATGGAGCTACTGACCTTCTCTCAGTAAGGATAAACACATTCCATTTCTATTGGACAGTACAAAGTGATAAATCCAATCTTTATTATATTATACAGATCAGTAATGGAGCTACTGACCCTTCTTCAGTGATAGAGACAACATCATATTTCATAGACAGTACAAGTTGATACAATCCAATCTTATTATATTATACAGATCATATGGAGCTATGACCCTTCTCTCAGTGATTAGAGACACATCCCATATTTCTATCGGACAGTACAAAGTGATAAATCAATCTTTATTATAAATACAGATCAGTATGGAGCTACGACCCTTCTCTCAGTGATAGAGACACATTCCATATTTCATAGACAGTACACAAAGTGATAAATCCAATCTTTATTATATTATACAGATCAGTATGGAGCTACTGACCCTTCTCTAGTGATAGAGACACATTCCCATATTTCTATCAACAGTACAAAGTGTAAAATCCAATCTTTATTATTTTACAGATCAGTTATGGAGTACTGACCCTTCTTCCGTGATAGAACACATCCATATTTCTATCGACAGTACAAAGTGATAAATCCAATCTTATTATATTATACAGATCAGTATGGAGCTACTGACCCTTCTCTCAGTGATAGAGACACATCCCATATTTCTATCGGAACAGTACAAGTGTAAATCAATCTTTATATATTATACAGATCAGCTATGGAGTACTGACCCTTTTCTCATTTTGATAGAACACATTCCCAATTTCTATCGACAGTACAAAGTGATAAATCCACTCTTTATTATATATACAGGACAGCTATGGAGCTACTGAACCTTCTCTCAGTGTAGACGACCCATTCCCTATTCTGATCCGACAGTACAAAAGTGATAACCAATCTTTATTTATTATCAGATCAGTTATGGAGCTACTGGACCTCTCTCAGTGATAGAGACCATTCCCATATTTCATAGAAACGTACAAAGTGATACAATCCAATCTTTATATATTATACAGATCGTTTGGAGCTACTGACCCTCTCTCAGTGATAGAGACACATTCCATATTTATTCAGACAGTACAAGTAATTAATCCAACTTAGATATTAAAAGATCAGTTAGGGAGCTAACTGACCCGTCCTCAGTGATAGGACACATTTCCCATATTCTATCGGACAGTACAAAGGAGGATAAAATCCATCTTTATTAATTATACACGATTAGTATGAGCTACTATAGTCTCTCAGTGATAGAGGCACATTCCCATATTCTATCATACAGTACAAAGTGATAAATCAATCTTTATTATATATACAGTCAGATGGAGCTACTGACCCTCTCTCCGATAGAGACACATTCCATATTTCTATCGGACAGTACAAAGTGATAAATCCAATCTTTATTATTATTACAGATCAGTTATGGACAATGACCCTTCTCTCAGTGATGAGAACATTCCCATATTTCTATCGCAAGTACAAAGTGATAATCCAATCTTTATTATATTATACAGATCAGCTATGGAGCTAACTGACCCTTCTCTCAGTGATAGAAGACACATTCCATATTCTATTCAGGACAGTTACAAAGTGATAAATCCAATCTTTTATATATTTATACAGATATAGTTAGGAGCTACTGACCCTTCTCAGTTATAGAGACACATTCCCATATTTCTATCGACAGTACAAAGTGATAAATCCATCTTTTATATTATACAGATCAGCTATGGAGACTACTGACCCTTCTCTCAGTGATAGAGACACTTCCCATATTTCTATCGGACAGAATACAAAATGATAAATCCAATATTTATTATATATACAGCATCAGTATGGAGCTACGACCTTTTCAGTGATAGAGACACATTCCATATTCTTTCGACAGTACAAAGTGATAAAATCCATCTTTATTATATTTACAGATCAGTTATGGAGCTACTGACCCTTCTTCGTATAGAGACACATTCCATATTTCTATGACAGTACAAAGTGATAAATCCAATCTTTATTATATTATAAGATCAGTTTATGAGAGCTACTGACCCTTCTCTCGTGATAGGACACATCCCATATTTCTATCGACAGTACAAAGTGATAAATCCAATCTTTATTTATTTACAGATGCAGTATGGAGCTACTGACCCTCTCTCAGTTAGAGACACATTCCCATAGTTCTATCGGACAGGAAAAGTGATAAATCCAATCTTTATTATATATACAGATCAGCTAGGAGCTACTGACCTTCTCTCAGTGATAGAGACACATTCCCATATTCTACCAGTACAGTACAAATGATAAATCCAATTTTTATATTATACAGATCAGTATGGAGTTACGACACTTCTCTCAGTGATAGAGACACATTCCCATATTCTATAGGAAGTTACAAAGTGAAAATCCAATCTTTATTATAGTTATACAGATCGTATGGAGCTACTGACCCTTCTCTCTCAGTGATAGAGAACCATTCCCATTTCTATCGGACACAGTACAAAGTGATAAATCCAATCTTATTAATTATACAGATCAGCTATGGAGCTACTGACCCTCTCTCAGTGATAGAGCCATTCCTATTTCTATTCATACGACAAAGTGTAAATCCAATCTTTATGTAATTATACAGATAGTATGGAGATACGACCCTTCTCCAGTGATAAGAACACATTCCCTATTTCTATCTGGACAGTACAAAGTGATAAATCCAATCTTTTTATATTATACAGATCAGTATGGAGTTACTGCCCTTCTCTCAGTGATAGAACACATTCCCATATTCTATCGTACAGTACAAAGTGATAAATCCAATCTTTATATATTATACAGATCAGCCTATGGACAACTGACCCTTCTCTCAGTGTGAGAGACACATTCCCATATTTTTATCAGACAGTACAAAGTGAATAAATCCAATCTTATTATATTATAAGATCAGCATATGGAAGCTACTGACCCTTCTCTCAGTGATAGAGACACCTCCCATATTTCTATCTAGACACAGTACAAATGATAAATCCAATCTTTATTATATTATACAGACAAGTATGGAGCTACTGACCCTTCCTCAGTGTATAGAGAACACATTCCCATATTTCTATCATACAGTACAAAGTGATAAATCCAATCTTTATTATATTATACAGACTCCGTTAGTGGAGCTACTGACCCCTTCTCTCAGTGATAGAGACACATTCCCATATTTCTATCGAACAGTACAAAGTGATAAATCCAATCTTTATTATTATTATACAGAAGCTTTGGAGCTACTGACCCTTCTCTCAGTGATAGAGACACATTCCCATATTTCTATCGACAGTACAAAGTGATAAATCCCATCTTTTTATATATCAGATCAGATTATGGGCTACTGGCCTTCTCTCAGTGATAGGACACATTTCCCATATTTTCTGATCAGCAGTACAAAGGGATAATCCCATCTTATTATATGATACCAGATCAGTTTGAGCTACTGAACTTTCTCAGTGGATAGAACACATTCCAATATTTCATAGTAGTACCAGTGAATAAATCCAATCTTTATTAATTATACAGATCAGTTATGGAGCTACGGACCCTTCTAGTGATAGAGACCCATTCCCATTATTTCTTATACAGTACAAAGTGATAAATCCAATTTTTATTTTATAAAGATCAGTATGAGCTACTGACCCTTCTCTCATTGATAGAGACAACTTCCATATTCTATCGAACAGTACAAAGTGATAATACAATCTTTATTATATTATACAGATCCGTATGGAGCTACTGACCCTTCTCTCAGTGATAGAGACACATTTCCCAATTTCTATCGGACAGTACAAAGTGTAAACCATCTTTATTATATTTAACAGATCATAGGAGCTACTGACCCTTTCGTGATAGAGACCACATTCCATATTCTAGCAGTACAGTAAAGTGATAAATCCAATCTTTATATGATACAGATCAGTATGGAGCTATGACCCTTCTCTCAGTATAAGACAACATTCCATATTTCATTCGGACAGTACAAAGTGATAAATCCAATCTTATTTATATACGATCAGTTGAGGCTACTGACCCTTCTCAGTGATAGCAAACATCCCATATTCTATCGGGCAGTACAAGTGATAAATCCAATCTTTTATATTATTACAGATCAGTGTATGGAGCTACTGCCCCTTCTCTCAGTGATAGAGACACACCCATCCATATTTCTATTCAGACAGTACAAAGTGATAAATCCAATCTTATTATATTATACAGATCAGTTATGGAGCTACGACCCTTCTCTCAGTGAATAGAGACAATTCCATATTTCTATCAGGGACAGTACAAAGTGATAATCCAATATTATAATTATACAGATCAGCATGGAGCTATGACCCTCTTCAGTGATAGAGACACATTCCATATTTCTATCGAGACAGGTACAAAGTGAAATCACCATCTTATATTTATTACAGATCAGCTATGGAGCTACTGACCCTCTCAGTGATAGAGACACATTCCCATATTTCTCACAGTACAAAGTGATAAAATCCAATCTTATTATTATATACAGATCAGCTATGGAGCTACTGACCCTTCTCAGTGATAGAGACACATTCCCTATTCTATGGACAGTACAAAGTGATTAAATCCAATCGTTATTATATTATACAGAATCAGTATGGAGCTACTGACCCTTCTCTCGTGATAGAGACAACATTCCCATATTTCGATCATACATACAAAGTGATAAATCCAATCTTTATTATATACAGATCAGGTTATGGAGGCTACTGACCCTTCTATCAGTGATAGAGACACAATTCCCATATTTCTATCAGGACAGTACAAAGTGATAAATCCAATCTTTATTATATGATACAGATCAGCTATATGAGCTACTGACCTTCTCTCAGTGATAGAACACATTCCCATATTCTTGGACAGTACAAATGAGATAAATCAATCTTTATTATATTATACAGATCAGGTTATGGAGCTAACTGACCTTCTCTTGTGATAGAGCACACATTTACCATCTTTCTGTCTAAAGTACAAAGTGATAATCCAATGTTGTATTATTAACAGATCAGATGGAGCTACTGACCCTTCTCTCAGTGATAGAGACACATTCCCATATTTCTATCGGATACAGTAACAAGTGATAAATCCAATCCTATTATTATATATACAGATCAGTTATGGAGTAACTGACCCTCTCTATCAGTGATAGAGACACATTCCCATATTTCTATCGGACAGTACAAAGTGATAAATCCAATCTTTAGTATATTCTACAATCAGCTATTGCGACGACGACCCTTCTCTCAGTGATAGAGACACATTCCCATATTTCTATCATACAGTACAAAGTGATAAATCCAACTTTATTATATTACAGATCAGTATGGAGCTACTGACCCTTCTCTCAGTAATAGAAACACATTCCCATATTTCTATCGGACAGTACAAAGTGAAATCCAATCTTTATTATATTATACAGATCAGCTATGGAGCTACTGACCTTCTCTCAGTGATAGAGACACATTTCCCATATTTATATCGGCAGTACAAAGTGATAAATCCAATCTTTATTATATTATACAGATCAGCTATGGAGCTACTGACCCTTCTCTCAGTGATAGAGGACACATTCCATATTTCTTCATGACAGTACAAAGTGTAAATCCAATCTTTATTATATATTACAGATCAGTTATGGAGCTAATGACCCTTCTCTCCAGTAATAGAGACACATTCCCTTATTCTATCGACGTACAAATGATAAATCCAATCTTTTATATAATATACAGATCAGTTATGGGAGCTAGGACCCTTCTCTCATGATAGAGACACATTCCCCATATTTATATCGGACAGTACAAAGGATAAATCCAATCTTTATATTATTGTACAGATCAGCTATGAAGCTACTGACCCTTCTCTCAGTTGATAGAGACAATCCCATATTTCTACGGACAGTACAAAGTTGATAAATCCAATCTTTATATATTCATACAGATCAGCTATGGAGTACTGACCCTTTTCTCAGTGATAGAGACACATTCCCAGACTTTCTATCAGACGTACAAAGTGATAAACCAATCTTTATTATATTATACAGATCAGCTATGGAGCTACTGACCCTTCTTCAGTGATAGAGCACGTTTCCCATATTCTATTCGGACAGTACAAAGTGATAATCCAATATTTATTATATTATACAGATCTGTATGGAGCTACTGACCCCTCTTTCAGTGATAGAGACACATTCCTTATATTTCTATGGACAGTACAAAGTGATAAATCCAATCTTATATATTATACAGAAGCTATGGATCTACGACCTTCTCTCAGTGATAGAGGACACATTCACCATATTCTTATCATACAGTACAAAGTTGAAAAATCCAATCTTTATATATTATACAGATCAGCTATGGAGCTACCTGACCCTTATCTCAGTGATAGAACATTCCCATATTTTCTATTGACAGTACAAAGTGAATAATCCAATCTTTATTAATATTATACAGTCAGGTATGGAGTTACTGGACCCTTCTCTCAGTGATAGACACATTCCCATATTTCAATTAGAAGTACAAAGTGATAATCCCAATCTTTATTATAGATATACAGAGATCAGTTAGGAGACTACTGACCTTCTCTCAGTGATAGAGACACATTCCATCATTTCTATCGGACAGTTACAAAGGATAAATCCAATCTTTATTATATTATACAGATCAGCTATGGAGCTACTGACCCTTCTCTCAGTGATAGAGACACATTCCCATTTTCTATGAGACATACAAGTGATAAATTCCAATCTTTATGTATATATACAGATCAGTTATGGAGCTACTGACCCTTCTTCAGTGATAGAGACAATTCCCATATTTATTTCATACAGAACAAGTGATTAAATCCAATCTTTATATTTTATAGATCAGCGATTGAAGCTACTGACCCTTATCTCAAGTGATAGAGAGCAACCATTCCCATTTCTATCAGCAGTCAAAGTGATAAATCCAATCTTTATTATATTATACAGATCAGTATGGAGCTAAGTGACCTTCTCTCTCAGTGATATGAGAACCATTCCCATATTTATCATACAGTACAAAGTGATAACCAATCTTTATTATATTATACAGATCAGTATGGAGCTACTGACCCTTCTTCAGTGATAGAGACCACATTCCCATATTTCTATTCGGACAGTACAAAGTGATAAATCCAAATCGTATTAGATATACAGATCAGCTATGGAGCTACCTTGACCTTCTCTTCAGCTGATAGAGACACATTCCATATTTCTACGGACAGTACAAAGTGATAAATCCATCTTTATTTATAGTACAGATCAGTTATGGATGGTACTGACTTCTTAGTAGACTAGAGACACATTCCCATAGTTCTAATGAGAACAGTACCACAAGTGATAAATCCAATCTTATTATATATAACAGAATCAGCTTATGGAGCTAGGACCCTTCTTCAGTGGATAGAGGCACATGCCCATATTTCTTCATACCAGTACATAAGTAAAATCCAATCTTTATATATTATGACGATCAGTCGTGGAGCTACTGATCCCTTTCATCAGTGATTAAGAGAAAATTCTCATATTTCTATCGGACAGTGCAAGTGATAAATCAAGTCTTTATTATATTTCGATAGATTGTATGGGAACTATGCCCTTCTCTCAGTGATAGAGGCACATCCCTATTTCTATCAGACAGAGTACAAAGTGATAAATCTACATCTTATTATATTTATACCAGTCAGGTATAATGGCTACTATCTCTTCTCTCAGTGAATAGCGACCACTTCCCAATTTCTATCGGACAGTACCGACAAAGGATAAATCCAATCTTTATATAGTAATACAGATCAGTTATGAACAACTGATCGTGCTCGTCAGGTGATAGAACAACATTCCCATTATGTTATCACACAGTACAAAGTCGATAAGTCCAATCTTTATTATATTATATCAGATCAGCTATGGAGTAATGACCTTCTCTCAGATGATAGAGACACATTCCATATTTCGTTAGGACAGTACAAAGTGATAATTCCAATCTTTTATTATATTATATGATCATTAGTTATGGAGTATGACCCTTGCTCTCAGTAATAGAGACACATTCCCATAGTTTATCGGACAGTACAAAGTGATAAATCACCCAGTTCACAAATGATCCAGTGTAAGTGAGCCCTCCAGTTCACAAATGATCCAGTGTAAGTGAGCCCTCCAGTTCACAAATAATATTGATAATTACTGGTATTAATACATATACTGTAGTTCTGGTTGCTACAGGGATACTATATAATATTGAGAATTACTGGTATTAATACATTTACTGTAGTTCTGGTTGGTACATGGATACTATATAATATTGATAATTACTGGTATTAATACATATACTGTAGTTCTGGTTGGTACAGGGATACTATATAATATTGAGAATTACTGGTATTAATACATATACTGTAGTTCTGGTTGGTATAGGGATACTATATAATATTGAGAATTACTGGTATTAATACATTTACTGTAGTTCTGGTTGGTACATGGAAATAACAATCCATCCCTATTACCCAATCAGACTCTGGGATATCACATCTATGATTCCTGTGGAGATTACCCAATCAGACTCTGGGATATCACATCTATGATTCCTGTGGAGATCCAAGAAAGAGCGTGATCAGTGTATTCCAGATATTATCAGGTACCAGGGAACCGGTTCCCAATTACTCCTGGGGGATCTCACCTCAGAGACAACATTACCCATAGCCCAGATACTGAGTCTTTACGGATATTCCCAGGTGAGGTGTACTATAAAAAACAACAACATTTTGTAATTTAATGTTATCCATATATGAGCTAAAAATAGATATTATGTGAACATTAAAACAAAACAAGTATATACAGTGTTCGGTAATCCATGTTGAAATATAGATAATCTCTATTATTTTGCTAAGAAAAAAAAAGTTTAAAAAGTCTCCAACCAAGTCTTTACCTACTGCTGCCAATCACCCGAGGAAAAGCCAAACAACCAAGGAGATACCTGTCTTCTGTACACTTCAAACTCTACTGGGCAACCTAGTGCAGGATGATGATGAAATTAACTTAGCACAGCTTTGTGCAATGCAGCACTCAAAAATGTACATATATGAAAGGAAATAAAACTTTCACTATCTGAATAAGGTGAACACAACCCTCCGGGCAGAACAATCTGGCTTCACATTTTTGTTAATTACTCAGCTAACCACAACCACACCAACTAAACTAGAAGGAAAGCTGGAATGAGATCTGACTTAAATCCAGTGGAAAGATAATTGTTACTTTAGGAAGAAATCAAGTGGGAGGAGACTCCTTACTATACAATGAAATCCAGTGGACACATTCCCATATTTCTATCATACAGTACAAAGTGATAAATCCAATCTTTATTATATTATATAGATCAGTTATGGAGCTACTGACCCTTCTCTCAGTGATAGAGACACACCATCCCATATTCTCTCATTGCACTTACAAAGTGATAATCCATCTTTATTAGAGTTATACAGATCAGCTATGAAGCTACTATGCCTCATTCTCTCAGTGATAAGAACCCATTCCATATTTCCTATCGACATACTACAAGGATAAATCCATTTAATTATATTACACAGATCAGCTCATGGGCTACTGCGTCCTTCTCTCAGTGATAGAGACACATTCCCATTTTCTATCAACATACAAAGTGATAAATCCAACCTTATTATGATTGATACAGATCAGTTATGGAGCTACTGAATGGCCTTCTCCAGTCTTTGATAGAGACACAGTCCCATATTTCTATTACATACAGCACAAGTTGATAAATCCAATCTTTATTATTTATTTACGATCTTTATGAGGCTACTGACCCTCTCTTCGTGATAGAGACATAAAATTCTCATTTTCTATCACAGACAATTGATAATCCAATCTTATATCATCTTATACTCAGATCATCTATGGAGCTACTGACCCACTTCTCTCATAGATAGGAGACCATTCCTCATATGTTCTATCGACAGTACATACAAAGTGATTAATTCCCATATCTTTCGATATTATACAGATCATGAGCTATACCTCGAGTAGGACATCCATTCTATCGCATACAAAGTTATCCAATCTTGATACAGATCATCTGGAGTACATTAAAGACCATTCCCATATTTTCCTAATCAGACCAGTACAAAGCGATAAATCCAATCTTTTATTAATTATCAGATCCTTATGGAACTACTGAACCCGGTCTCTCAGTGATAGAAGCATCCCACTATTTCTATCCGATACAGTAACAAAGTGGTAATAATCCATCTTTATTATATTATAACAGATAACATTTATGGTGCTAACTAGACCCTTCTTCTCAGTGATAGAGACCATTCCCATTTTCTATCGACATTACAAAGTAAATCCCAATCTTTATTATATATACAATAGCTTATGGAGCACGAACCCTTCTCTCAGTGATAGAGACCAGTCCCATATTCTTCGGACAGTAACAGAATGAATAATCCATCTTTTGATTGATTTATACGATCAGCTTATGGAGCGTACTGACGCTTCTCTCAGTTAATAGAGACACAGTTTCCCATAGTTTCTATCGGAAGGACAAAGTGATAAACTCCTCATTTATTATATTACTAAGTCAGCTATGGCTACTGACCCTTCTCTCGTGATAGAGACCATTCCAAAATCTTTCTATCCACAGTACAAGTGGATATCCATCTTATTTATATAGCAGATCAGCTATGGGCTAACTTGACTCTTTCCTCATGATAGGACCACATTCCATTCTATCTTACCAAAGGTACAAAGTGATAAATCCATTTCTTATATATTATACAGACTCATTTTGTTATTATGGAGACTACTTGACCCTTCTCTCAGGATAGAGACCACTTTCCACAATTTCTATCAGAACATAAAAGTGGATAATCCAATCTTTATTATATTAAGATCATCGCTATGGAGCTACTGACCTCCTTCTCTCGATGGACAAGAGACAACATTGCCATATTTTTACTATCAGACAGTGCTTACTATACAATGAAATCCAGTGGACACATTCCCATATTTCTATCATACAGTACAAAGTGATAAATCCAATCTTTATTATATTATATAGATCAGTTATGGAGCTACTGACCCTTCTCTCAGTGATAGAGACACATTCCCATATTTCTATCGGACAGTACAAAGTGATAAATCCAATCTTTATTATATTATACAGATCAGTTATAGAGCTACTGACCCTTCTCTCAGTGATAGAGACACATTCCCATA
>JAACNH010003373.1:0-29623 GCA_019447015.1 Hymenochirus boettgeri
TTAGAATAAAGAACATTTATTATAGTTAGTAAAGTATTAGTATAGTAATTATAATAAAGAACAGTTTATAGTCGAGTAAGTATATCGTATAGTATATTAGAATACAGACAGTTTAATAGTCTAAGTAAAGTTATAGTAATACTCTTGAATAAAGACCAGTTTATAGTCTAGAAAGTATATCGTATCGTATATAGAAAGAGAACATTTTTATAGTCGATTACAGTATATCTTATATTATATTAGAATAAAGAACAGTTTTATAGTCTAGTAAAGTATTATATATAGTAAATTAGAATCAAGAACAGTTATAGTCTAGTAAAGTTATAGTATAGTATATTCGAATAAAGAACAGTTTTAGTCTAGTAAGTATATATTAAGTATATTAGAATAAACAGTTTAAGTCTAGTAAAGTTATCTATAGTATATTAGAATAAAGAACATTTTATATTCCTAGTACATTATTAGTAATATTATATAGAATAAAAACATTTTATAAGTCTAGTAAAGTATAAGTATAGTATATTAGAATAAGGCACAGTTTATAGTCTATTAGTACCGTATATATATAGTATTTAGAATAAGGAACAGTTTTATATCTAGCTGTAAGTCTATAGTATAGTATATTAGAATAAAGAACAGGTTTTTATGTCTATAAAAGTTATAATATTTAGTATATTATAATAAAGAACATTTATAGTCTAGTAAGTATTAGCAAATATAATTACAGAATAAAGAACCTTATATTCTCGTAAGTATATATTAAGTATTTTAAATAAGAACATTATAGTCTAGTAGTATATATAAGTTTATATTAGAATAAAGAGAACCGTTATAGTCTAAGTAAAGTATCTAGTATAGTAGATTAGAATAAAACAGTTTATAGTCCCTAGTAAAGTATATATTAAATAGTCATATTAGAAGAAAAACATTTATAGTCTAGTAAAGTATATAGTATATATTTAAATAAATAACAGTTTATGTCTATTAAAGTATATAGTATAGTATATTAGAATAAAGAACATTTATAGTCAGTAATTATATCGTATATAATAATTAATAATAGTACAAGTTTATAGAGTCTGTAAAGTATAGAGTATGTATATATTCAGAATAAAGAACAGTGTTATAGTCATAAAGTTATAGTATAGTATATTAGAATAAGAACAGTTTATAGTCTAGTAATCTATAGTAAGTATTTAGAATAAAGAACAGTTTTAGTCCCTAGTAAAGTTATAGTATAGATATGTAGAATAAAGAAACAGTTTATAGTCTATACAGTATATAGTATGTATATTAGAATCAAGACATTTATAGTCTAGTAAAGTATATAGTATAGTATATTAGAATAAAGAACAGTTTATAGTCTAGTAAAGTATATAGTATAGTTATTACGAATAAAGAACATTTTCTAGTCTAGTAAAGTCATATAGTATAGTATATTAGAATAAAGAACAGGTTTATAGTCTAGTAAAGTATATAGTATAGTATATTAAATAGGACAGTTTTATATTCTAGTAAAAGTATATAGTAATAGTATATTAGAATAAGGAACAGTTTATAGTCCCTATAAAGTATATAGTATAGTAGATGAGAATAAGAACAGTTTAATAGTCCTAGTAATTAATATAGTATAGTAATATTAGAATAAGGCCGTTTTATATTCTAGTAAAGTATATAGTATAGGGTATATTAAAATAGGAACATTTATAGTCTAGGTAACGTATAATAGTATAGTCTATTATAATAAGGAACAGTTTATCGTCTAGTAAGTATAGATAGTATAGTATATTAGAATTAAAGAACAGTTTATCGTCTATAAGTATATCGTATAGTATATTAGAATAAAGAACAGTTTATGTATACTATTGAGGTTGAATAATCCATTTTCCATCCAGTTCGACCCACTTGGCAATATCCTCATTTTCTGCCTACCTGTTTAATCCAGAGGAAGGCAAAAAAAACCATCAAATTAAATTATGGGAAAAAATTCCTCCCTGACTCCAAGTGGCAATCAGAAATATCCCCGTATCAACTCTACTTTATGTATCATACCAGTAACATGGAACTAATCCAATAACCCTTCCATCCACCAACATCCAATGGAAGACACGATTTTTTCATTTTTTAAAAAACATATCTACCCATAGCCCGGCACTGCTAGAACAATCAAAAAACTATACTGATTACTCTAAACAACCAAACACTAACCATTACCAAACACTAACCATAACCAACACTACCCATACCCAGCACTAACTCGAAAACACTATAAATATACCTATACTACTAACTGTAACCAAACACTAACACTACCAAACAAAACCATAACCCAACACTACTACTCCCATAACCCACGTCCTACCTATAAACTTAGACAAAATAACTATCTAGAACTGTAAACCAAACACTACCCATTACCATATTCTTACATAAAAACCCAACTCTACCATAGCCTGTTTGGTTACAGTTCATAGTATAGTTATTTTGTATAATGTTATAGTTAGGAGTGGGTTATGGGTAGTATAGTTATTTTGTATAATGTTATAGTTAGGAGTGGGTTATGGGTAGCGTTGGGTTATGGATTTTGTTTGGTAGTGGTTAGTGTTTGGTTACAGTTAAGGAAGAAACCAAAATGTCTTAACACAGCTCTGTGGATGTATTTAGTCATATGTCCTATTAGCAAGGGGAATTAAAATAGGGAGGGTAGGTACTTGATAAAAACACCTAGTAAGAGCCTAGCAGAAGGGGAGGTAGGTAATGAGTGAACCGGTACTCTTAGTACAAATGCCACTCTTGTCGTACACTGTTTCTCAGGGAATGATCTATTTAGGAGTGGGAGTGTGGATGGTGAGGCCTTATAAAATACTAAGTACAGAGCTGCAGGGGGATATGAAGGACCTGAGCTTAGTACAGCCGTTGTAATGTATTTCTCAATAGTAACTTTTAAAGGGGAATGTTGTGAGTGTACGCCGGAGAAATAGCAATAGTTACCGAGCTCCAGGTGTCAGGCGTGCGATGAGTGACCCTTGATCTTAGTACCGCTCTGTTGAAATATATGTTCCATAGTGGGTATCTATTTAAGGAGGGAAGTTTTGGCGGGGTGGTAGGTATGTGGGGTATGGATACTCAAACTCTATCACAAAGTCTCGGCAGGGAGGATAACAGTCTACCGACGCTCCCAGTCATCCCCAGTTGTATAAAATTACACACCTTAGCCCTCCAAGTGTGTTGCCTATCATTCACGTCGGATGAAAACCTTACTCCACTCCGCCACTTACTCTACTTTCAAATACTTTTCTTTCGGTGAATGCTGGTACGAGTTCTGGCTGCACATGACACGCGCGAGCAATGGCTGCAACGATAGTTACAGGTATGAAAATGTTATGAAGTGTGCCCTGCTCACTGAGCGAGACACGACCAGGAGGAGGCAGATTTCTGGACGATATGGATAGCTGTTGTATAATTGCACATAGTAACTCGAGTGACCGTTGATGACTGCGTCATAAAGTTTTTCATAAGTATAAAGGAAAGTGGGGTTAATGAGTAATTGGTAGTTTTAGCTGATAGCGAAAATGAATTACGGGCTACGAGACCCTTTCAGCATATTTAAAGGTATTGTTTGGAGGTTGATGATATTTTAAAACCTGGGTTTATCCAATAAAAGAGTTTTGCCTTTGTCAGCTTAACCTGTAGAAAAACAATCAACCATAGGACTGGATTTTACCTACTCATGTCTAACACGTAAAACAAGTGATTTGGGTAACTTTTCCATAGTTAAACTCCATATGTTTGCTACGTAGAAAAAGGGGGGGCGCTGGTAAGTGGCGTTGGGATATATTACCGGGTGTTACAAATACACTTGCTACCAGTACAATAAACGATGCTTGGGCATTGTAATGCAGCCATAGAGGACATGTCAAAGGACACGAGGTACCTCCCTTAAGAACCTGAAGAAAAAGGTGGTTAGCGGTTGCAAGCTCCGTAAATGGTTTTCAGCTTTGATAGACGGTAAAAATCAAATAACATTGAACCGGTAAGTTCTTCCATTTGGACGTTGTTATGCAGGTGTCATTTGGTCAGGTAAATAAAAAAAGCTGCTAGATTTCTACAAACAAGGAATGTACAGTACTGTAATTGGCACTCATAGACGGTAGAGAATAGTGGAAAGGTTCGGTGTTCAGCTGTTAGGAACGGTAAAGCTCTGGCAAAACTGTCTTCCGAGTGGGGAGGGTAGTAAACGTTTATGTGCAGGTATCATTGGTCAGATTTAATAACCAGCATGGATGAGGTTTTTCTACAAACACCCGAGATGTTATGAGTACAATTACTGGTATTGATACATAAAGTAATTTGGGTGGAATGGTTTGTCACTGGTGTTACACGGTAAGCTGGACTGTCTTCCAGTGACTTGTTATAAAAAGGAAAAAAAAAAAAAAGGGGATGGTGCAGTGGTTCATTGGTTGCAGTTAAATAAATAAAGGGACTGGAATTAGTTGGGTTTCTACACCCAGGAATGTTACAAAAAAAGGGGAAAAATTTACTGGTAGTGATACATAAAGTAGAGTTGGGAAAGGGTTTTTTGTCACTGTGAGACTTTAAAGATATGGAACGTTATTCCAGTGGCCGTTGTTATGGCAGGTATCATGGTCCGTTTTCATAAAAGCTGGCTGAGTTTCTACACAACAAGGAATGTTACAAGTTACTGGTATTGATAGCATAAAATAGAGTTGGGAAGGGTTTGTCACGTGAGAAACGTAAAGCTATGGAACTTTCTCCAGTGGATTGTTATGGCAGGTTCATTGGTCCGTTTAATAAAACTGGATAGTGTTTCTACAAAAGACATGTTCAGTTCCTGTATTGAGTACAAAAGGAGAGTAACAAGTTGGGAAAAGGGTTTTGTCAAGCTAAGATTATAACGTGGGTGAAAAGCTAATGGAAAAGCTGTCTTCCAAGGGTGAAAACGTGTTATAAAAGGGGGAAAGGGCAGTGTGGTGTCATTGGTCCGTTTCAGTGAAAAGCTGGATGAGTTTCTAACAACAAAAATGAATAAGTTACACTGTAAAATGTGACTGTATTGCATACATAAAGTCGAGAGTTGGGAAAAAAGGTTTGTCACTGTGGTATAAGGTAAATCTATGGGAAACTGTCTTTCCAGTTGGGAGCGTTTGTTGTGGGGGGGTAATGTAGGTGTTCATTGGTCAGTAATAGGAAAAGCTGGTATTAGTGGGTAATTTCTACAGCAACAAGGCATGTTACAGGTAAAACTACTGGGGAAAAAATATTGGATCACAGGGTATAAAGTAGAAATTGGTAAGTGTTTCACTGTGAGAACGGTAAGCTATGGAACTGTCCTCCCATTGTGAGTTTTTTAATAGGTCAACAAAAAAAAAAGTTTGCCGGGGGGTGGTGTCCATTAATAAAAAGCTGGATGGAATGTTTTCTAGCCACAAGAGGAATAATTACAAGTATACTGTATTGATACAGTAAAGTAGATTTGGGTGCAAAGGTTTGTGTCACTGGTGAGAACGGTAAACTATGGAACTGTCTTCCAGTTGATGTTGTTTATGGCGTTCATTGGGTCAGTTTAAGTAAAAAGAAAAACTGTGATGATTTTATCTACAACAAGGAATGTTACAAGTTAGCTGGTTATTGATAAAACAATCAAAATTAGAGTTTGGGGAAAGGGTTGTGGTTCACTGTGAGAACGGTAACGCTAATGGAACGGTCTATAACCAGTGATGACTTGTTATGGGGCAGTTTCCTTGGTCAGTAGTTATAAAAAGCTGGGGATGATTTATTTCTACAACAAGGTGAACTTTTACGAGTTTACTGGATCTTGTATACATAAGTAAGACAGTTTGGAGAAAGGGAAATTGTAGTCGGGCAACTAGGAGAACGGTGAAAGAAACTGCTGGAACTGTACCGTTCCATGGGGTGGATGGTTGTTATGGTAGGTTTTCATTGTCAGTTTTAAAACAAGCTGGATGGGTTTTAAACTAAACAAACAAAGGAATGTTTACAGTTACTGGTATTGATAACATAGAATGTAGATTGTGTGGGAAAGGGTTTGTTCACTTGTGTAAGTGGAAAAAGTTAAAAGCTTGAAAACTGTCTTGCCGGTTGCCGTTGTTATGGATAGGAACAAGTATGTTTCAGGTTGGAGGCAGAATTTACAAACAATACCGAAAAGCATGGATGGTTTTCTACAAACAAGGAATTTTTACAATTACTGGTATTGATACATCAAGTATAGGGGGGGAGGGTTTTTTTTTTGGGAAAGGGTTTTGTCACTGGAGAACGGTAAAGCTATGGAACTGTCTTCCCGTGAATGAACAATTATGTTATTGGTCAGGTTTCATTGTGGTAATTGTTAAATAAAGATCAAATGGAATGATTTGCTGAGGCGAAACAAGGAATGTTACATAGTTACTGGTTATGAACATAAAATTAGAGTTGGGAAACGGGTTAATGAATCACTGTGGAACCGAAGATAAGCTATGGAACGTCTCCAAGATGGGAAGAAAACTTAGGTGGTGAGCAGGTTCATTGTCAGTTTAATAAAAAGCTGGAATGATTTCTAACAAACACGGAATGGTACAAGTTCTGGTATTGTGATACATAAAGTACGAATTTGGGTAAAGGTTTGTCACTGTGGAAACGGTAAACTATGGATCTTGTCTTCCAGTGGGACTTTATTTATAAAGCAGTTCATTGGATCAGTTAATACCACAGCTTGAGATTTTTTCTAACACGACAAGGTGAAGGTGGTTAAACGTTACTGGAATATTGACAGCCATCAGTAGAGTTGGGAAGGTTTTGTCACTGAGAACGTAAAGCTAATGGATCTATGTCCTTTTTTCCCGCCCCCCCCGCGTTGGAAAGGATGTTTGTTATGCAGGTTCATTGTAGTCGAAGTTTTTAATAAAAAAAGCTGATGAAGTTTCTACGCAGGAACAAGGAATGTATACAAGTTACTGGGAATTGATACGATAAAATGTAGAGTTGGGAAAGGGTTTAAGTCACTGGTGAGAAAGGTAAAGCTATGGAAGGCTGTCTTCCAGGTGATGTAGATGTTAAATATGGCAGGTTCATTGTCCGTTTAAGATAACAGCTGGTGAGTTTCTACAAACAAGGAATGGTGTACATTGGTACTTGTATTGATCCAAAAGTAGAGTTGGGCAAGGGTTTGTCACGTGAGAACGGTAAGCTATGGAACTGTCCTTCCATGGTACGTTGTTATTTTCAGGTCATTGGTCAGTTTATCTAAAAAGCTGGATGAGTGGTTCAATAAACCCACAAAAAAGGACATTTTACCGTTACTGGATTGATAAACACATAAAGTAGAGTTGGGAAGGGAATAAATTTCAACAAACTGTGATAATGTGTAGCGCTGATGTGAACTGTCTTCCAGTGGACGTTTTATGGCAGGTCTTGGTCAGTTTAAACATATAAAAGGAAACATTTGGATGAAGTTTCTACAAACAAGGAATAGTTTACAGTTCTGGGATGTACATAAGTAGAGTTGGGAAAGGGTTTTCACTGTAAACGGTACAAAGCTATGGAACGTGGTCTTGCACAGGGGTGGAATTTTGTTGATGTTCCGGGAATACAACTATGTGGTCAGTTTTACATAAAACTGGATGAATAAAATAATTACTACCAAACAGGAATGTTACAAGTTACGGTTAGTGTGGGATACATAAAGTAGAGTTGGGAAAGGGGGTTGTCACTCGGGGGTGACAGAACGGTTAAATGTCTGATGGAATCGTGTGCCCTTCCAGGAAGTATATACGATATATTATGGCAGGTGGTCATGGTCAGTTTGATAAAAAGCTGGATGCAAGTTTTCTACAAACCAGGAAGTTAACAGGTTACTGGTAATTGATGACATACAGATAAGAGAGGGTTTGAGGAAAGGGAGTTTTTTCACAAAATTGTGAGAATGAGTACAGCTATGGAACTGGTCTTCCATGTACAGTTTGTTTTGCAGGTTCATTGTTCAACATTTAATAAAAAAGCTGGATGCAGTTTCTACAAAAACAGTATGTTTCAAAAAAGTTACTAGGGATTGATCAACTACCGTAATGTTGGTGGAAAGGGTGTTTTTCATGTGAGAACGGTAAAGCTATGGACTGTCTTCCGCGGGAATGTATGGGTATTAATTATGGAGGTTACATTGTGTGCAGGTTTAATAAAAAGGCGGATAGAGTTTCTACAAACAAGGAAGTACCAGTTACTCGGGATTGATCGCAAAATAAAGTGAGTTGGTGGGAAGGGTTTTGTCACTGTGGATAACTATAAAGGCTATGAACTGTCCTTTCCAAGAGAATGGACACGGTTGTTATGTGCCTAGTTTCATTGGGTCGAAATTAATAAACGCTGGGATGACGTTTCTTACCAAAAGGCACAATGTTACCACAGTTCTGGGCAGTGATACATAAAAGTAAGAAGAAAAGTTGGGAAAGGGTTTGTCAACACTGATGCAGAACGGTAAAGACTCTGGAACTGGGTCTTCGGGGGGCATTGGAATGTTGTTATGCCAGGTTCATTGGTCATTTTACTAAAAATCTGGATGAGTTTCTACCAAAAATGCTGTAGCAAATGTTACTGGTGGATTGATCTGGAAGTAGAGTTGGTATACAACCATGGTTTTTGTGTGTCACACTGTGAGAAACGGTCAGTAGGGAACTGTTTCCAGTGGACGTTGTTATGCCAGTTCATTGGTCGTTTAACTCAAAAAGCTGGAGAGTAATTCTTCTGCAAACAAGGAGCTGTTACAAAAATTTTACTGGTATTGATACATAAAGTAAGAGTTGGGGATGGTGTGATCACTGTGAGAACGTAACTATGGAACTGTCTCCCGTGGAAAGCATTGTATGGGGCACAGGTTCATTAGGTCCGTTTAATAAAAACTTCTGTCATGAGTTATACGTCTACAAACAAGGATGTTACAGTTACTGGTATGGATACTCAAGTAGGCGTGGGTTTGGTAGGAGGGTTTGTCACTGTGAGAACGGTAAAGACTATGGTGAATGTCTTCCAGTGGGCGTGGTGTTCAATTGTGCTGTTCATGTCGTACAATTTTTTAATAACACAGTGCTGGATGATTTTCTACCAAACCCAGAGCTGATTTACCAGGGGGTACGGGTATTGATAACATAAAGTAGATGGGAAAAATGTTTGTCACTTGAGAACGGATAAAGCTAAAATGAGACGCTGTGTCTATGCCGTGGAGTTGTTCGGCAGGTTCATTGGTCAGTTTAAAATACAAGCTGGAGGAGTTTTTCAATGGCAAACAAGGAACATTACAAGTTAATGGTATGTGGGGGGATACATAAGTATAGTAGGGTAATTGGTAACGGGTTTTTTTTCAAATGCACTGTAGAATGGTAAGAGATGGAAACTGGTCTCCAGGACTGGGGTTATGGCAGGGTATTATAGGTCAGGAAATATTAGATAAAAAGCGCTAGGGATGTTTCTCAAACAAGGAATGTTACAAGTGACTGTTGATAATAAGTAGGAGATATAGGGAAAGGGTTTGTCCACTGTGAGAACGGTAACTGGCTTGGGGCTTGGAACTGGTCCCATTCCCAGTGGGACGTTGTTATGCAGGTTCATAAAAAATGGTCAGTTTAATACCAACAAGCGGTTGTATGTGAGTATTCTCTCCAAACACGGAATGTTACCAAAATGGTATAACTAGAAGTCTTACTATACCTAAATAGAGTTGTGAGTAGGGTTTGTCACTGTGAGAACGTAAAGCTCTGGTAAACATTAACTTCAACAGTGGGCGTTTGTGAATGGGGGGCTGGTTCAAATAATCTCATTTTTTTAAAAAAAAAGCTGGATGAGTTTCTTCTACAACAAGGAATGTTACACAACAAGTTACTGGTATGGATACATAAATGAGTTGGGAGAGAGGGTTTTTCACTGTAAAACGGTAAGCAAAATGATGGAACGGTCCGTCGCGTGACCGTGAGTTAAGTGGCCAGGTATTGCAATTGGGTCAGTTCTAATAAAAGCTTGGATGCGGGTTTATCTGGGACAAAACGAAGGAATGTTAAACCATATTACGGGTAATATGATACATAACGTAGAGGGTTGTGGAAGGGTTTGTTCACGCCGTTCCCTCTGTGAGAACGGTAAGCCTAATGGACCACTGTCTTGTTGCTCAGTGGATGTTGTTATGGCAGGTTCATTGTCAGTTTAATAAAAGCTGGATATCAAAAAGTTTACGCTAGCAAAAACAACAAGAATGTTACAAGTTACTGGGATGATACATGAGAGTAGGCAAGTATAGTTGGGTAGTGTTTGTTCACTGTTGAGGAACGTAAAGCTGGGAACTAAGTCTTCAAACGTCGGACGTTGTACTGGCATGTTCATTTGGTCAGGTTTAAATAAAAGCGATGAAGTTTCGTGGCACAACAAGGCATTTTCACAACAAAAAATTACTAGGTATTGATACATAAAGTTAGGGTTGGGAAAGTGTTTTTCACTGTAGATAAGGTAACGATATGGAAACGGTCTTTTTCCAGTGCGACGTGTTACTGGGCAGGTTTATTGGTCTTTATAAAACACGCTGGATGAGTGTTCTACAAACAGTGAATGTACAAGTTACTGCGTGATTGTATACATAAAGTAGAGTTTGGGAAAGGGTTTGTCACGTGAGAACGGTAATGCTTATGGAACTGTCTCCTGTACGTTGTTATGGGGCAGGTCTTGTCAGTTTAATAAAAAGCGGATGGTTTTCTTCTACAAACAAGGAATGTTACAAGTTACGTGGTATGATTACATAAAGTAGAGTTGGTAAGGGTTGTCACTGTGAGAACGGTAAGCTATGGAACTGTCTTCCAGGATGTTTGTTATGGGCGTTCATTGGTCAGTTTAAAAAAAGCTGGATGAGTTCTACAAAAGGAATGCGTTACAAGTTACTGGATGATACATAAAGTAGAGTTTGGGAAAGGGTTGTCACTGTGGGAGAACGGTTAAAGCATGAGAAAACTGCTTTCAGTGGACGTTGTTACGGCAGGTTATTGGTCAGTTTAAAAAAGCTGGATGAGTTCTGCGGCCAAACAAGGAATGTTACAAGTTACTGGTATTGATACAAAAGTTTAGAGTTGGAAGGGTTTTCACTGTGAGAGGTGACAGCTATGGAACTGTCTTCCAGTGGACGTGTTTATGGCAGTGTTATTGGTCAGCTTATAAAAAGAGTGATGAGTTTCTACCAAACAAGGAATTTACAAGTTACTGGGTATGATACATAAAGTAGAGTTGGGAAGGTTTTTCACTGTGAGAACGAGTACAAGAGCTATGGAAACTGTCCTTCCAGTGGACGATTGTATGGCAGGTTCTCATTGGTCGTTTAAAAAAAGCTGGATGAGTTTTCTACAAACAGGAATGTTACAAGTTACGGTTTGATCATCATAAAGTAGTAGTTGGGAAAGGGTGTTGTCACTGTGACTAAACTCAAGGCTATGGACTGTCTTCCAGTGGATGTTGTTATGGCAGGTCATATGGTCAGTTTAATAAAAGCTGGACTGAGTTTCTACAACAAGAATGTTACAAGTTACTCGGTATTGATACATAAAGTACCAAGTAGTTGGGAAAGGCGTTTGTCACTGTGAGAACGATAAAGCTATGAACTGTCTTCACGTGGACGTGTGTAATGGCAGGTTCATTGGTCGTTTTAAAAAAATTGGATGAGTTTTCCTACAAACAAGGAATGGTTCAGAGTTATGGTATTGATACCATAAAGAGTTCGGGAAAGGGTTTGGCAACCTGTGAGAACGAAAGCCTATTGAACTGTCTTCCAGGTGGGGAACGTTGCTTATGGCAGGTTCTTGGTCAGTTTTAATAAAAAGTGGATGAGTTTCTACAAAACCAAGGAATTGGTCTACAAGTTTATGTATTGATACATAAGTCAGAGTTGGGAAAGGGTTTGTCACTGTGAGAACGGTAAAAGCTATGAGACTGTCTTCAGTGGACGTTGTAATGGCAGGTTCATTGGTCTTAATATAAACTGGATTAGTTTCTACAAACAGGAATGTACAAGTAATACGTATTGATACATAAGTAAGTTGGGAAAGGGTTTGCTCATTCTGTGAGAACTGTAAAGCTATGGAACGGTCTTTTCATTAGGACTGTTGTAATGGCAGGGATTCATTGGTCAGTTTAATACAAAAGCTGGATGAGTTTCTACAAACACGGAATGTACATGTTACTGGTCAATTGATATAAGTGAGTTGATCCAGGGGAAAATTTCCTCATTGCCACTTTGGAGTCAGAAGGAATTGTTTTCCGTTCCATAATTTGGGTGGGCTTTTTGCTTCTCGTGTTACAGTTAGGCCGGAAATGAGGATATTCACTAGTGTGTTGGGACGGATGACGTATGTCCTTTATTCAACTCAAATATATTATACTACATATGCCAGTTTAGTGCACATAAAATGGGCATTACTATTTCTAATACTAAAGGGGGTAATAGAATTAATTGAAATGAAGTATACATGCCAAAATATAGATGAATTTCTATTTAATCCTCAGTCATCGACTACCTGGGCATGTGCAATGCCCAGTTGGTGGGGTACCAAGGAGGACCAGGATGCAAAACACCATCATTTGTCACTAATGCGTACGCGTAGTCTAGTAATTTGTGTACTGGGAGACCTAACAGAGCAGGAAACACACATGAAATGCCGCATTCGCATGTAATGTATCACGCATGATACCGTGCACTTGCCCCTGCTAATAATCCATTATGGGAATGCAATGCACGGATGGTAACTGTTCCATGGTGTCTGATTGTCATGCCGACTTGGCCAAAAATTGCTCACGTTATCTTTTTAAGGATTTTTTTTTTTATTTTTTCCATGCAAAATCGCCACCCAAAAATTGGTGATTGCATGAGCTGATAAGAGGATCACAGCAGGGTTATAGGCCACCTCTCGATAGGCTCAAACACCGTGTGCGCTCTTAAAAAGCGCCATTTGAAACCGCATCTTACTTATAAACACACTAGTGTGAGCTAGCCCTACTCAACCCACACTACATGTGTTTTATATTGGGTCCCTAGCATGTTTCATGATGTTGTAACCTTTCCCTTTAAAAGGTACTTTCCCCTTTAAGTAAGTAATATTGCTACCCTGGACAGGGGGCGCCATTAAAACCTCTGTACGTGTTAACAATGAATTTGCACAATACGATCGTCTCCGTCATATCTTATTGTCCTCCCGTCTGTTTCTTGGTGGGGAGTTTTGATTTCGCTAACTGTAGTTTATATTCTCCTCCTTGTCTTTTATAGCGACAGTCAAATGTGACTTTGTCACTGGTAATATCTATATTGTCCTGTGGGCCACCTGCCCAACACGCTTGTTGTCTATAAGACTAATCCTCCAGAGAGATACCTAATCTGATGCAAATAAAAGCATGGGAGAAACCGATCAAAGTTTATATATTATCTCCATAATTCCCTCACTTTTAGTTGCGTTGCCTTTTAATTTAACGTTGGAATTGAACCTGGTCTGTCTTTGGTCCAGTTCCAGACCCGTCAAATAATCCATTTTAATCATCCTCAGAACCTTAACGGGCATGTCCACCCCCAAAAACTATATGGCTGGGGGACCTGGGGAGCAGAATATTAAAAGTGTGTTTAGGGGTGGACATACCCTTTAAAGGGGAAAGTTGGACATCTCCCTAGTCTAACACTATTAACTGCAATGACCCCCCCCCCACACCACACACAACACATCACACACTACATCACACCCCTGTATAGAGTGGTAATATATACGATGGTCACAGAGGGATAATTGGATGATCTTGACCCAAGAAATTAAAGAAACTATAAGTTAAGAATATAACGTTTTAAATCCACGGCCTTCTTTTACCTTTATATTTCTGTTTCTTTTTTTGATCCCGCGTTTCCAATCCTTAAAAGGTAGGTCACTCCCGGACACCCGTCTCTTTCTCTATTAGGTTGTACTATTATTTCCATTCCCTTGAAGGCAAGTTTTAAAGTTCTGTGTGGGCCCCAAGAAAACATAGCTATTTAATTCCTAGTGTGTGTGGGGGTCTACGTGTGCTACACATCCCTGTTGGTTACACACAATTCAATATTTTCAGATGACCAATTGTAACCATATATCGGTTAGCGCCAAATAAATTGCGTGGTGTGGGTGCCAAGAGGTCGCACCAATTCTGGCGGCCCGTTGTCTGATTAAACTCGTTCGTTCATCCTTAATTGGGCACAACATGGTAAAACATTGCTGAGACAACACTGTCGATCTGGGCGACAGTTCGCCCGCGATCGAATTTGTGGCGGTTTCTATGCGTTGATTACCACATACCTGATCACCGACCGAGGTGGGTGACAGCCAATTGGCACCCACACCATTACATGTTGTATGTGTGTAATAACCTAAGGAGATCTTTGAAAGATCATCCATACGATCGACAATCTAACGAGATTGGGATATCCTTATTGCGTACAACACGGGTTTCTAAGTGTCTATGGTCACTATCCAGCTAATATATTCTTGAAGCTTGGAGGGGAAGCTGCGGCCTGTCACCGTATAAAGTGTTTAGGAACTTAGCTCGGTATTTTTAGGATTCGAAGCTGTTAATTAACCGGTCATGGCTGGCGGACAACCTAACATTATCTCCTTTGAGTCTCCTGCGCAGTTTCCTGCATTTGTAATTACCTTAATGAACCCGCGGAAGGGAAAGATTCCCATCTAGTTCTGTAACAAGACGAACTAATGAAAATGTAACTGTAATAGAGGTTCACGCGATTAGCAAGGCTTATTTAATTTGCTAATGGCACGCGGCACCCGGCTAAGCTGTTCCCGCTGCTGTCAATACGACTTTTAAAAAATATGAAATGACAAGGCCCATCCCTCCATTACGGGGGGGGAATTTGGTGAAGATGTACCGTTTGACTTGAAAATTCCCCTATCACCGAGACGCTTTATCAACCTCTTCATCCCCACCCTTCTTTACCTTACTTGCTCAAAGGAAATTCGTTGAATTGATATAGCAGTAATGTGTGTGAGTCTATAATTCCACGGTTGATTAATTGATTATGACGTTATATCCAATCATTACCGAGACGCTGTTTAAAAGACCATTGAAAAACTCCACCGCGAGGTTTCGAGCACCAAGGCCTAATCGCTATAAGATTAGAAACCACGTTAATAGCCTTCCCTGCCGAGGACTCTCCTTACGTGGGATTTAAGACAAGAAATGTATTGCCTTAAAGCATTGAGAGAGAGAGATACTGAGATGGGGGGGGGGGGTCTCTTATTCCTTCGTTATCATGACTCAATGGGAAATTGGATATTTGTTTCCATTGGGTTGCGGTGATTAATAACGAAAAGTGCCGAGAAGATATTTTTTTTGTTTTTTTTTTTTTTTTTTTTTTTTTTTTTTTTTTTTTTTTTTGTTTGTTTTTTTTTTTTTTTTTTTTTTTTTTTTTTTTTTTTTTTACGCCCTTTTTTTTTTTCCGGGTACGTGCTTCCGGTAGTATAAGGACCAAAAACCTTGCTAGCTAAGGACGTCATCGCGCATTACTGGACCTGTGACCCAACCATCCAATTGGCTAGAAAGTCTCGACCTTAAAGAAAAATATCAGAATTGTTGCTGCCGCCCACCCCCTTTTTTAATCCAGGCTAACCAATGGGAAGACACAAGTGCTCTTGTGCTTCACAGGCAAACAATCAGGAGAGCAACATGCAAGGGCCCCATCTCCCTTATATTTCCTTGATGCGTATAGCCTCCTCCCAGAAAACCACAGTGCAGGAATCACGGCTAGGGGGCCCAACATAGTTTTGCTGAGGGCCATTGTTTTAAAATCGCACTCCACGATGACTCCTGGATCTCTTACCGGATGTCCTCCAGTCCCTTTCGCTACCCCCATTAAGGCTTTGTGAGCTGTGCCAAGCTCTTATCCAGTGAGACACAAGTTCTGGAAATGTGGGTTCGGTGTTGAAATTATAATTTTAGGGTGGGTTCACACTGGAACGGATAAAACGACAATAAAAAAAACTGCTGGATTTAGTGATGTTTTTACACGTTGTTTGTATCCGTTTCTATACATTTGGGTGTGCGATTGGTAATCAGTTTCATGTCACGTTTTTAATGCCGTTTATGTCCGTTACGTTTCCAATATGTTTTTGTTGCATTTTTAAAAACGGAGCGGACTCAGTATACGTTTTGTTCCGTTTTCATCCACTTTGCCTTCCAAATGCATGCAGCAGTACGTTTTTAAAACGGACGATCGGAACGTAACCGGACCGGGTGCAAACGCATGGTGTGACATAATATTGAACCTTATGGGAAATTAATGTTTTGCATTTTTTAGAAAACGTACAGAACAAACGGACCTAGTGTGAACGACACCCTTAAAGTTTTTATAGGGGGAACATTCCCTTTACAGTCTATTATTTCATAATGAAGACGTAAAAATCAATGTTAATGAATGGTTCAGAAGTCACATGATGCTGCGCTGGTTGCCCGTTTCAGTGCAAGAGGAAGTGTAATTTACTAACATCGGTGCATGTTTTAAAGGCCACACTGGCAAGCACAAGGAATCGTGCATGGATCATGAGCCTTATGGCATGCAATTGTGTGCGCGATTCTTGTGCATTTTGCAATTTGTGCAATGCGTTTGTTGTGCATGTCGATTTGACATTTTTCCTTTATGGCACCACGGTACTACGCACCAAAAATGGTGACAAACTGCGTCCCAAAACTCGAGTGGACGCGCACTGACGCATTCGCATCGGAAATCGCGGGAATTTCCATGTTTAGCAAAGATTGTGCCGTAAAATTGCTAGTTTGACCTAGCCCTTACATACGTCTTTTAATGCAGTTTACCAGTAGTGTCACATTTTTGACCCATTAAACTCTAATGGGGTTAAGGGAACATAACCCCATTTTCTCAGGGAGGTAGACGCTCCCAATCGTCCCCCTCCTGACAATGCTGGAACTAACGCAAAATATCCAACATCTATTTATAAGACCCGGGCACAACAGGTTTACAGGGGTTGGTATAACACATATTACAAATTCCCAATACATCAAAGACTGGCAACACACCGAACATTCTATGAGAAATGCCAACTTCCAGACAGTGTGAAAGGCTGCAATGTCAGATGGCGACCAGGTGAGATTCTAACATTTTACAGTAAATGAAATGATACTGGTCACCTGGAGCAGAAGTGGTGGGAAGGGGGGACAATGACGTTCTCTATCTCCTCACCTCGGAACCTACGTTATGGCTACGTTGTGTAAGTTATGTGATTGTAGGCCGTATAGTGTCGGTTAAGGTAGTGTTTGTAAGTTTGTTCGGAGGCCATTGGGTAGTTGGGTCTTAAGTTGGGTTGATCGTAGTATCGAGTTTGCTACTTTGTCTGTTAAGTTGGGGTATGTTAAGTGGTTATACTGTGGTTATGTTGTTCGTTGGGAAGTAGCCAGGTGGTATTGGGGGAGGGTATGGTTTTTATGATGGTTACATAATTCATAATGTAAGCCAGGGATATGATAGGTTGGAATTTGTTTATGTGTACATCAAGTTAGTTATGTTAATGTTAGTTTAGGTGGGTATGGGAGTGTTGTAGGTTAGGATTTGGTTATGGTATGTTTGGTTCTGGTTAGTTAATTAGTGCTACATTTATTACTGTTATAGTAGTGCTGAGGTTGCTGTTGAGGTTAGTTAGTGTTTGGAAGGTTGTGTTTTACATTAATAGTTAGTATAGGTTAAGTAGTATGGTAAGCGTGTCGTTGGTAGTGTTTGATTAGAGTAAAGTAGGGTATATGTATGTTATGACGGCGAGGAGTTGGTTATGTAAGGATATGGTAATGTGTTATTTTGGTACACGTTATAGTTAGTTACTATCTGTTTATAGTTAATGACCGACTATGGATAGAAGTTGGGTTATGGTAATATATGTAATGGTTAGTTGTTTGGTTTAAGTTCATAGTTATAGTTAGTTTTGTGTATAATGGTTATAGTTAAGGAGTGGGTTTGGGTAGTGTTGGTTATGGATTGTTTTGGTAAGTGGTAGTGTTTGGTTACAAGTTAATAAGTATAGGTATATTTATACTGTTTATAGTTAGTGCGGGGCTATGGCTGGGGTTGGCGTTATGGTTAGTTGTTTGGTATGGTTAGTGTTTGCTACAGTTAATAGTATAATTATAATGTTATAGTTAGTAATGGGTAAGGGTATTGTTGGTTAGGTGTTGTTGATTTATAGTTATAAGTTATATGTATAGGTGTAATGCCAGGCTCTATGAAGTAGTTGGGTTATGGTGGTAAGTATATGGAATGTTAGTGTTTGCGTTACATTTCTAGTATAAGTTATATTGTTATAGTTAGCCAGGATATGGATAGAGTTGGGTTTATGGTAAGTATGATGGTAAGTTAGTGTGTTGGTTACACGTTCAAGTATGTTATTTGTGTATAATGTTATATTTAGCAGTGGGTTTGGGCTAGTGTTGGTTTATGGTTTTTTTGGTAGTGGTTAGGTTTGGTTACAAGTTAAAGTAGATAGGTATTTTTACTGTTTATAGTAGTGCTGGGCTTGGCTGGGGTTGGTTATGGTTAGTGTGTGGTAATGGTTAGTGTTTTGCTACAGTTAATAGTAAAGGTATAAGTTATCGTTAGTAATGGGTAAGGGTAGGTTGGTTAGTTTTTGATTAAGTTACCTATAATAGTGTATATTGTTATAGTTAATGCCATCACGGATCGGGTATGAAATGGATGGTTATTTTGTACAGTTCATTGTATGTATAGTTAATCAGATTGATAAGTTGGGTTATGGTAGAGTATCTGGTATGGTTAGTGTTGGTTACAGTTCATAGTATAGTTATTTTGCATAATGTTATAGTTTATACGGAGTGTGGTATGGGTGTGTGTGCGGTATGGTTTTATATGTTGTTTGGTAGTGTTTAGTGTTTGGTTAACAGTTAATAGTATAGGTATATTATACTGTTATAGAGTTTGTTGGGCTATGGGGCTTGTGGTTGGGTTAATGGTTAGTGTTTGGTAATGGTTAGTGTTTTGCTAGGTTATAATGGTTAATTAATGTAGGTAGGTAATGGTAATGGTTACGTTGTACGTTTATTAAGTTTATAGAAGTTATATTTTAATGCCAGGCTGGATAGGTTGGTTTGTATGGTAAGTATATGGTAAGGGTTAGTGTTTGGTTACAGTTCATAGTATAGTTTATATTGTTATAGTTAATGCCAGACTAATGGTAGAGTGGTTTATGGTAAGTATATGGTAATGGTTAGTGTTAGGTTATCAGTTAATAGATAGTATTTTGGTAGCTAAGCTGTTATTTTAAGGGTGGGTTATGGCTGATAGTGTGGTTATGGGATTTTGTTTTGGTATGGTTAAGTGTTTGAGTTACATAATAGTATAGGTATATTCTATACTGTTATATGTGTAGTGCTGGGCTAGTGGTATTGCGTTATGGTTATGTTTCGTGTATTTAGGTTATATAGTTTGTTTGGTTATAGTAATAGTATAGTATTATTGTTTATGTTAATTGCCAGGCTATGGATACGATTTGGTGTATGTGAATTTTATATATTGTAATGGTTATTTTGTGTTACAGTTCATAGTATAGTTGGATTTTGTATAATGTTATAGGTAGGAGTGGTTATGGGTAAGGTCGTTGGTTCTGTTATGGGATTTTGTTTTGGTAGTTGGTTAGTGTTTGGTACAGTTAAGTATAGGTCTATTATAGTGTTATTAGTTAGTGCTGGGTGATGGTAGTGTTGGTTTTGGTTATGCTTTGGTTAATGGTTGCGGTTTGAGGAATCTTATGGTAGGTAGATTTTAGTTTGTGTCTATTGAGTGTGAGAGTATAGTATAGTAACTGGGTATATTTGTTATGCTAGTGCAGGCTACTGGGTCTAGATATGTTCTTTAAAAAATGAATAAATCTTGCTTACCATGTGGATGTGGTGATGGACAGGTTCATTGGATAGTTCCATTGTTACTAGCGGATTGATACATAAGTGAGAGTTGACCAGGGTATTTCCGTGATTTGACCACTTGGAGTCAGGGAGGACGGGTTTCTTCCCACTCTCATTCTGATGGGTTTTTTTTTGCCTTCCTCTGATATACAACAGTGGCAAAAAATGAGGATATGCAAGTGGGTCGAACTGATGGAAAATATTCTTTATTCAATCCTCAAATAGTTATAACTTCATCAATGCTCATATTTACGACTATAACTTTATTCGTAACTATACTATTAACTTACTACCTAACTGTTCCACTAATATACATAAAATTTATTCTAAGTACTACATTCGGTAATATAAGAACGTGTTCTTTTCTAATATACTATACTAATATACTTTCTAGACTGATAAACTGTTCTTTATTTCTAATATACTATACTATATATCTTTACTAGATGATAACTGGTGTCTCTTATTCTAATTACTATACTATAATACTTTACAGACTATAAACTGTTCTCTATATTCTAATAACTAATACTATATACTTTACTATGACTATAAACTGTCCTTATTACATATACTATACTATATACTTTACTATACAAATAAACTGTCCTTATTCTAATATACCTATACTATATTAGCCTTTACTAGACTAGTAACTGTTTCTTTATCTAATATACTATACTATATACTTTACTAGACTATAACTGTTCCTTTCTTCTAATTACGACTATACTATATACTTTACTAGAACTAAACTTGTTCTTTATTCTAATTACTATACTATTACTTTACTAGACTATAAACTGGTTGTTTATTTCCCTAAAATATATACTATATATCTTTACTAGACATAAAATGTTCTTTATTCTAATCTACTATACTATATATTTACTAGCCTATAAACTGTCTCGTTATTCTAATATACTATACTATATGACTTTACTAGATATAAACTGTTCTTTATTCTAATATACTATTTACTATATACTTTTACTAACTATACTGTTTCTTTATTCGAATATAGCTTATACTACTAGATATACAACTTTTATCTATTACTCTTAGACTATAAACTCGTTTCTTTATTCTAATATCCTATATATACTACTTACTAGACTATAAAACTGTTCTTTATTCTCTATACTATACTATATACTTATAGCTATAACCTGTTCTTTATTCTAATATAGCATACTATATACTTTACTAGACTATAACAAATGTTCTCTTATCAAATTACTATCATAATACTTTATACCTAGACTATGACTGTTCTTGTTTCTAATATACTATACTATATACTTTACTAGGACTATAACTGTTACTCATTCGAATATACTATACTAATACTTTACTATACTATAAACTGTTTTTATTCTATATACTATACTATATTACTTTCTACTAACTAAAACTGTTACTTTATTCTAATATAACTATACTATATACTGTTACTATGACTATAAACATTGTTCATTATTCTAATATACTATACTATATACTTTACTAGACTACTAACGTTCCTTATTCTCCTAACTATACTATACATATACTTTATAAACTATAACTGTTTTACTACCTTATAAAGCTACTGTCCTTAGTCCTAATATACTATACTATTCTTACTAGACTATAAACTGTTCCTTATCTATTATTCTAGATATAACTACTAGCTATACTTTCCTATACTAGTTACATATAGGAATTTACTAGACTATAAACTGTTCCTTTTTCTAATATACTATACTATACTTACTTTATAGACTATAAAGATGTTCTTTATTCTAATATACTATATATCTATTACTCTTACTAAACTATAAACTGTTCTTATTCGTAAGAACTATACTAATACTACTTTACTAGACTACTAAACTGTTCTTTCTTCGAATATACTATACTAATACTGACTAACTATAAACTGTTCTTATTCTAATATACTATACTATATAACACTTTACTAGACTATAAACGGTTCTCTTCTGAATGACGAGTACACGTATGACGGTACTATAACGCGTACGCGAAGGAACAGATACACTGTTACAATACTGCATTCTAATATACTATACATATTAACTTTACTAGACTATAAAACTGTTCTTATTTATATAAATATACCATATACTTTAACTAGACTATAATGTTCTTTATTCTAATATACTATACTATATCTTTACTAGACTATAACCTGTTCTTTATCAATATACCTATACGCTAATCTTACTACTAACGAAAACTGTGTCTTTATTCTACTTCGAATATAACTATAACTTTTGATTATCTATGCTGATTACATCTTAGACTATAAACTGTTCTTTATTCTAATATACTATACTATATTACGATAAATTCTTTACATATATAATATACTGACAGATAAAACTGTCTTATATTCTTAATACTATACTTACTATTACTTTACTAGACTATAAATGTCTTTATTCTAATATACTATACTATATACTTTACAGACAAAACTGTTCTTTATTCTAATATACTATACTATATACTTTACTAGACTATAAAACTGTTTTATTCTATAATATACTAACTTTACCTAGATATAACTTTTCATCTAATTCTTTAGAACTATAAACTGTTCTTTATTTAATATACTATACCTATAACTTTACGGGACTATAAACTGTTCTTTTCAATATACTATACTATACTACTACTATAAATTTAATTACTGCTTATACTTACAGACTATAACTGTTCTTTTCTAATATAATATAACTATATACTTTACTAGACTAGACTATAACTGTTCTTTATTCTAATATACATGATATACTTTCAGACTATAATTTCTTTATTCTATCTATACTACTATATTTTACTAGACTATAAACTGTTCTATTTTATTTATATACTATACTATTATAATTTACTAGACTACTTAAACCTGTTCTTTATTCTCATAACTATACTATATTACTTTACAGACATATAAACTAGTCTTTATTCTAAGTATACTATACTGATACTTTACTAGACTATTAAACTGTTCTTTTTCTAATATACTATACTTATAACTTGACTAGCTATAACTGTTCTTTTTCAATATCTTACTATAACTTTACTAGACTAGAAAACTGTTCTTTATTCTAATATACTAACTTATCTACTTTACTAGACTATAAACTGTTCGTATTTATTTACTATCATACTATATACTTTTAGCCTATAAAAATGTTCTTACTGTTCTAATATACTATATTATCTTTACTATACTTATAAACTGTTCTGTATATTCTGAATATACTATACTATATACTTATAGACTAACTGTTCCTTTATTCTAACTAATCCTATACTATATACTTCTACTAGACTATAAAAACGTGTTTGTTATTCTAATATACTATACTATATCTACTTTACTAACGATAACTGTTCTTTTATTCTATATTACCTATACTATATACTTTACTAGACTAGAAACTGTTCTTTATTCTATATACTATCAGACTTACTTACTATAATGATCTTTATTCTATATATATTACTTACTATACTAAGTTCGTTATTCGATAATACTATATTACTTTCTAACTACTAAACTGTTCTTTATTCTAATTCACTATACTATATACTTTACTTGAACATAAACCTGTTCTTTATTCTAATATTAACTATACATATTACTGACTAGACTATAAACTGTCTTTATTCTTAATATACTTACTATAATACTTTACTGGACTATAAACTGTTTTTATTCTAATATACTATACTATATAGCTTTACTAGACTATAACACTGTTGCTTTATTCTAATTAGCTTACTATATAACTTTACTAGACTATAAACTGTTCCTTTAATTCTAATATACTATAATATATACTTTACAGACTATAAACTGTCTTTATTCTTAAATCTGACTATATACTTTACTAGACATAAACTGTTCTTTATTCTATATACATATACTAATACTTATAGGACGATAAACTGTTCTTTATCTACATAATCTACTATAATACTTACTATTACTCTAACTTTTTTATTCTAATATACTTCACTATAACTTTACTAGACTAACTATAACTGTCTCTTATTTAATTATACTATACTAGATAACTTTCTAGGACTATAAACTGTCTTTATTATAACTATACGTATATACTTTACTAGGACGCTAAACTGTTATCTTTATTCTAATATCCTATACTATGACTTATCTAGACTTATAAACGTTCTTATTCTACTAATAATCCTATACTATATCGTTTACTAGACTATAAACGTGTCTTATTCTAATACTACTATATACGTACTAGAACTATAAAACTGTTCTTTATTCTAATATACATACTATATACTTTACTAGACATAAACTTGTTCTTTCATTTCAATATAACTAATACTATATATTTACTAACTATAACGGTTCGATTTACTAATATACTATAAACGATATCTTCTAACGAGACTATAAAACTGTTCTTTATTCTAATACTACAATATATACTTACTAGACTAATAATGTTCCTTATTCTAATATACTATTCATATAACTTTACTAGACTATAAACGTTCTTCTTATTTACTATATTAACTATATACTTACTAGTACTATAAACTGTTTTTTCATTATCTAATATACGACTACTAGTAATCTTTACTAGACTATAAACTGTTCTTTTCATTTAACTAATACTACTAGTCAACTGGATTAATACTACTATTTCGTACTAGGACTATAAATGTTTCCTTAATTCGAGATATATTACTTATCCTAATCAACTGTTACTATGCTATATAACTTACTTATTCTTTAATAGGAACGTCTTATTCAAATAACTTACTATACTTTACTAGACTTAAACGTTCTTTTATTTCTAAATATACGTATACTAATATCTTACTATGATATAAAACTGTTCCTTATTCTATTACTATACTATATACTTTACTCAGACTATACTGTTCTTATTCTATATACTATACTAAATACTTTACTAGACGTAAACTGTTCCTTATCATTCTAGAGCTATACTATATACTTTAATGACTATAAACTGTTCTTTTATTCTAATACTTATAGCTATATTACTTTACTAGAACTATAAACTGTTCCTATTTCTAATATACTATATATATACTTTACTAAATATGTTCTACATATTAATACTAGTTACGACTTAACTTCTTATTCTATAACTATACTATTACTTACTGATAGACTATAAACGTTCTTTATTCTAATATACTATACATATACTTACAACTTAAACTGTTCTTTATTCTAATATACTATACTATATAACTTTACTAGGTATAACTTTTATCAATAATATATATTTAGACTATAAATCTTTCTATATCTTATTCTTTATGATATCGTTCTATTTAATACTATAACTAATATACGTTACTAGACTAAAACTGTTCGTTATTCTAATATAAATATACTATATCTTACTAGACTATAAACTGTTCTTTACTTAATATACTATACTATATACTTTACTAGACTATTAAACTGTTCTCTTTATTCTAATTACCTATATTATAACGTTACTAGACTATAAACTGTCTTTTATTCTAATTATATCCTACTATACTTAATAACTTAAAATGTTTCTTTATTCTAATATATATACTAGATATACTTTACTAGACTAATAATACTGTTTCTGTATCTCAATATACTATACTATATACTGTACTATACTATAAACTGTTCTTCATTCTAATATACTTACTATATACTTTACTAGACTATAAAATGTTTATTAATACTACTATACTTACGATTAAATGTTCTGTGTTTCTAATATACTATACTTATACTTACAGACTATAAACTGTCTTCTTATACTTACTAGATACTTACGACTATATTCTTATTCTATTATCTATTACCTATTAACGACTATAAACTGTTCTTATTTATTCTAATATACTAGATAACCTATACTATAACTTTAACTAGACTATAAACTGTTCTTTATTCTAATATACTATACTATATACTTTACTAACTATAACTGTTCTTTATTCCTAATATACTAATACTATTACTTTACTAGACTATAACCTTTCTTTATTCTAATATACTACTATCTATATACTTTACTAGACTATAAACTGTTCCTTATTCTAATATACTACTATATTACTTTACTAGACTATAAACTTTTTCCTTATTCAATATCCTATACTATATACGTTAACTAGACTATAAACTGTTTCCTTATTTCTAATATAACTATACTATAGACTTTACTAGACTATAAACTGTTTCCGTATTCTAATATACTATACTATAATACTTTTACTAGACTATAAACTGTTCTTTATTCTAATCTACTAATAACTATATACTTTACTAAGACTATAACTGTTCTTTTATTCAATATACTATACTATATACTTTACTAGACATAACTGTTTCTTTATTCTAATAACTATACTATATACTTTACTAGACCTATAAACTGTTTCTTTATTCTATATACTATACTCTATAGCTTTTACTCAGACTATAAACTGTCTTTATTCTAATATACTATACTATATACGTTACTAGACTAATTAACGTTCCTTAGGTTCTAATATACGATACTATATTACTTTACTAGACATTAACGGTCCTTATTCTAATATACTATACTAAATACTTTACTATACTAGAATGTGCCACTTGTTCTTCTCTAATTCTAATATACTATCCTATATAATTTACTAGACTATACTGTTTCTTTATCTAATACACTAATACTATATACTCTTACTAGACTATAACTGTTCTTTATTCTAATACACTTACTATATACTTGTACTAACTTAAACTGTTCTTTATTCTAATACACTATACTATATCCTTTACTAGAACTATAAACTGTTCTTTATTCCTAAAACACGACTATATACTTTAACTAACTATAACTGTTTCGTTATTGTAATACACTATACTATAATACTTTACTAGACTATATTGTAACTGTTTTATTCTAATAATACTATACTATATACTTTTACTAGACTATAGAACTTTTCTTTATTTTAATATACTATACTAGATACTTTTACTATACTATAAAATTTCTTATTCTAATATACCGAATACTATCTACTTTACTACGACTATATAACTGTTTCTTTATTCTAATATACTATACATATATACTTTACTATACTATAACTGTTCTTTATTCTAATTACTATACTATAACTTTACTAGACTATAACGGTTCTCTTTATTCTAATATACTATACTATATCTTTACTAGACTATAAACTGTTCTGTAATTCTTAATATACTATACTAGCCATCCAGCATTAAACTGTCCCAGCCACTTAATGCTGACCTCAAGTATTTTTCATACTTCGATCCCTTGCTTTCACGAATTCTCGACGTGGACACACACGTTTAGATAATATGTTTGGCTGTACACATCTTACGTGTATTTGGGTTTTGTTTTTTTCGATTAGATATTTGTCCTGTCAGATTGCTAAACGATGTTGAGGAGCTGTTGGGGGTTCCTTACTCTCTTCTTGGATAAAAAATGGTTGTTTGGGGAATGACTTATTGTCCAGACCGATTGTCTGAGGTTCAATCTATCTACAGCAGATCTAACCCGTGTACATAGCTTTACTCTGTCGTTCCCAACTCTATGTTTGCAGATCTCTCTCATTTGCACTTTGCTGCACTTGGATTAATGTAATTTTTATCTTAACATTGATAAAGCTTCTTATTCTTTCCAATAACCATTAAGTCTTAAAAGACATGAGCAATGCACAGCTTGGACGTAACTTAATCTTGATTCAGCGCTGTGCCCAGGCTTTGAATGTTGTTGTTTGAGAAGAGCCAGACGGCTGGAGATGGAGAATGGTATCAGCAGAGTCCTCTCTAACGCAGCAGGAAATGGACCTCTCATTAGTTATCTTCAGAGTGTGATAGGCTGCTCTCAGAAGGTCACTCTCTGGAACAGCCAAATAATCATGATATTTCTGTGCAAGCAGGAAAAGAAGAAGGATTCATTATTTCCAAAAAAAATTATAGTTCCTTACGTCTACAAAAAAAACAGATGAGCTCCCGACCCAGCGGGAAAAAAAATAGAAGCTCAGCTTATTATCGGAGGTTATTCTAGTAAACACTGCCTACCGGTTTGAAAATTACATTTTTAGCACAGCCGTTATAGCGAATAGATGGCGCATTACTTTCCTTCACCTCTGCACTTTCTTGGAGCAGGACAATATTCGTTTGAAGATTTTCTTCTTTCTCTTTTGTAGCGTCGTAAATTTGGGAAATGAAATCTGGGGAAGGATCCAAAGAAATTCTCTCTTTAGAGCTGGAATGGCCCTTTCCTGTTGAAAGTTGTGGATATCACCGCGATTCCTTTACAATAAATAGCTAAATATGGAGTCTTGAGCTGGACAAAGTCTACGAAAAGAATGGTAGTGAACAGACTGTGGCCCCAATTCCATAGACCTTGAAGGGCCTGTTGGCAGATCACTATTACCCTTTCAGACCACAGAAGCCATACATGAATTGACCTAATGTATAGTTAGGTTTATTATTCCTCATCATCTTCATAATCCACACACTCCCAGCAAGCAGCAGGATATGAACTGGCCTATTCCGAACCCTTCACGTTCAATCAAAACTCCCAAAACCCCCCATGAAAGACCTATCTCAGGGATTGCTGGTCTCCTTAACCATCGACGATTTAGAAATAGAAAAGAAGGAAGGAATGGAGACAAGGAGGTTACATGTTCTCCTTCTTGGCTCCAACATAGTAAACTGAATGGAGGTGAATAAAGACTACGTCCATCTAGTCCCAACCTTATATAACCCTATCCCCATAATGTCTGTCGAACAGTTTTACATCTTTTAACATATATTGAGGTTTTATAAAGACATATCGTCCTCTAGTCCACCTTTATACCCTACCCCTATTTTGTCCTAACAGTTACATATTATCCCTAATATTGGAGGTTGTAGAAAGACATACGTCCATCTAGTCAACCTTTATACCCTACCCATAATGTCTGTAATAATACAGGTACATAGTAACATAATATTGGACAGGTTTGTATAAAGACATACGTCCATCTAGTCCAACCTTTAGACCCTACCCATATGTCTGTAAATAACAGTTACATAGTACATATATTGGGTTGGTATCAAGACATAGTCCACTAGTCCAACCTTATACCCTAACCCATAATGTCTGTATAAACGTTCATAGTAACATAGTTTGGAGGTTTTTATAAAGACAATAACGTCATCGAGTCCAACCTTTTTATAACCCTACCATAACCTCTGTATAACAGTTACATAGTACCATAGTAAATTGGTGAGGTTTGTATAACGACATACTCCACTAGTCAACCTTTAACCCTACACCCATAATTCTGTATAACAGTTACTAGTAACATAGTATTGGAGGTGGTATAAAAACCTACGTCCATCTAGAGTCCAACTCCAACAACCTTTATAACCCTACTAACCCATAAGTCTGTATAACAGTTACAAGTAACATTTATTCAATTGGAGGTTGAATAAAGACATACGTCCATCTAGTCCAACCTTTTATAATAACCCTACCCTAAATGTCCTGTATAACAGTTACATAGTAAATAGTATTGGATGTTGAATAAGACATACTCCAACTCTAGTCCC
>JAACNH010003374.1:0-29622 GCA_019447015.1 Hymenochirus boettgeri
TCACATTGCCAAAGGAGATATTAGACCTGCATGTGCCTTAACCCCCATATTGCTAAGTAGGTAGCAATGTAGAGGGTTAATGGCACCATACAGGATATCAATCTCCTATGTGGTAATGTGAGGTTAATGACACCATGCCAGGATCTCAATCTCCTATGTGGCAAAGTAAGGGTTAATGGCCACCATTCAGGATCTCAATCTCCAGGTGGCAATGTGGGGGTTATGGCAGCATGCGGGATCTCAATCTCCTATGTGGCAATGTGAGGTGATGGCCACCATGAAGGTTTCTCAATCTCCTCTGTGCCAATGTGAGGGATTGGTCACCTGCAGATCTCAATCTCATATGTGGGCAATGTGAGGGTTAATGGCCACCATGCAGGATCTCAATCTCCTGATGTTAAATGTGGAGGTTTCATGGCACCATGCAGGATCTTAATCTCCATGTGGCAATGTGAGGGATAATGGCCCCATGCAGATCTCAATCTCATATGTGGCAATGGGAGGGTTGAATGCACCATGCAGGATCACTTATTTGCAGTGAGGTAATGGCCACATGAGTATCCTCAATCTACTATGTGCAAATTGAGGGTTAATGGTCACCATGCAGGATCTCACTCTCCTATGTGGCAATGTGAGGGTTAATGCCACCATGAGAATCTCAATCTCCTATGGGTAATGTGGGGGTTAATGCACCATGCAGGTCTCAATCTCCTATTTGGCATGTTATGATAATGGCTGAGACCCTGCATGGTCCATTACCCCCCACATTACCACATAGGAGATTGAGATCCTGCATGGTGACATTAACCCTCACATTGCCGCATAGGGATTGAGATCATGCATGGTACCATTAACCCTCAATTACCACTAGGAGATTGAGATCCTGCATGGTGCCATTAACCCTCACTTACCACATAGGAGATTGAGATCCTGCATAGAGCCCATTAACCCTAACATTGCCACATAGGAGATTAAGATCCTGCATGGAGCCATTAACCCTGACATTACGACATAGTAGATTGAGATCCTGCATGGTGACATTAACCCTCACATTGCCACATAGGAGATTGAGATCCTGCATGGTTCCATTAACCCTCACATTGCCACATAGGATTGAGATCCTTCAGGTGCCATTAACCCTCACATGCCACATAGATATTGAGGTCCTGCTGGTGCCATTAAACCCCCACATACCACATATAGATTGAGACTCCTGCATGGGCCATTAACCCTCACATTGCCACATAGGATATTGAGATCCTGCATGGTGCCATTAACCCCACATACCAACATAGGAGATTAAATCCTGCATGGTGCCATTAACCCCCACATTACCACATAGTAGATTGAGATCCTGCATGGTGCCATAACCTTCACATTGCCACAAAGGAGATTGAGATCCTGCATGGTGCCCATTAACCCCCACATTGCCCTCATAGGAGATTAATATCCTGCAAGGTTGCCCATTAACCCCCCACATTGCCACTAGGAAATTGGATCCGCATGGTGGCCATTATCCCTCCATTGCCACATTGAGCACAAAGAGATTGGGACCCTGCAGTGACCATTAACCCCCACATTGCCACATAGGAAATTGTGAAAATCCTGCTGGTGGCCATTATCCCTCACATTGCCCACTTGCGGAGATTGAGATCCTGCATGGTGCCATTAACCCTCACATTGCCACTAGGAGATTGAGATCCGCATGGTGCCATTTACCCTCACATTGCCACATAGGAGATTGAGATCCTCCTGTGCCATTAACCCTTACATTGCCACATAGAGGAATCGAGATCCTGCATGGTGACCATAACCCTCACATTGCCACATAGGAGATTGAGATCCTGCTGGTGGCCATTACCCTCACATTGCCACATAAGAATTGATGATCCTGCTTGGTTCCATTAACCCTCACATTGCCACATAGGATTGAGATCCTGCATGGTGACCATTACCCTCACTGCCACATAGAGATTGAGATCCTGCATGGTGACCATTAACCCCCCATATTGCAACATAGGAGATTGAGATCCTGCATGGTGGACCATTAACCCCCACATTGCCACATAGGAGAATTGAGATCCTGCATGGTGAACCATTAACCCCACATTGCAACATGGAGATGGAGATCCGCATGGTGCCATTAACCCTCCACATTGTGCCACATAGGAGATTGAATCCTGCATGGTGACCATTAACCCTCACATTGCCACATAGGAGATTGAGATCCTGCATGTGGCCATTATCCCTCACATTGCCACATAGGACACAAGATCCTGCTATGGTGCCATTAACACTCAAATTGCCACATAGGAGTGTTTAGATTCTGCATGGTGCCATTAACCCCCACATGCCACAAGGATGTTGAGATCCTGCTTGGTGGCCATTAACCCTCACTTGCCACATAGGAGATTAAGACCCTGCATGGTGCCATTAACCCCCATATTGCTAGTATGTAGCAATGTGAGGGTTAATGGCACCATGCAGGAATATCAATCTCCTATGTGGTAATGTGAGGTAATGACACCATGCGATCTCAATCTCCTAGTTGCCAAGTAAGGGTTATGGCCACCATTCAGGATCTCAATCTCCTATGTGGCAATGTGGGGGTTAATGGCAGCATGCGGGATCTCAATCTCCTATGTGGCAATGTGAGGGTTAATGGCCACCATGAAGGTTCTCAATCTCCTCTGTGGCAATGTGAGGGATAATGGTCACCATGCAGGATCTCAATCTCCTATGTGGTAATGTGGGGGTTAATGGCACCATGCAGGATCTTAATCTCCTATGTGTGGCAATGTTGAGGGATATGGCACCATGCAGGATGCTCAACTCGATATGTGGCAATGGGAGGGTTGGCACCATGCGGATCTCAATCTCAATTGTGGCAAGGTAGGGTTAATGGCACCATGCAGGATCTCAATCCTATGTGGCAATGTGAGGGTAATGGCCACCATGCATTATCTCAATCTACATGTGGCCAAATTGAGGGTTATGGTCACCATGCAGGATCTCAATCTCCTTGTGGCAATGTGAGGGTTAATGGTCACCATGAAGAATCTCAATCTCCTCTGTTGTGTGGGGGTAATGGCCCATGAGGATCTCAATCTCCTAGTGGCAATGTGAGGATAAATGGCTAGACCCTGCATGGTGCCATTAACCCCCCACATTACCACAAAGGAGATTGAGATCCTGCATGTTGACATTACCCCACATTGCCGCATATGGAATTGAGATCCTGCTATGTGCCATTAACCCTCACATTACCACATAGGAGATTGAGATCCTGCATGGTGCCATTAACCCTCACATTACCACATAGGAGATTGAGATCCTGCATGGAGCCATTAACCCTCACATTGCCACATAGGAGATTAAGATCCTGCATGGTGCCATTAACCCCTGAATTACACTAGTAGATTGAGATTCCTGCATGGTGACATTAACCCTCACATTGCCACATAGGAATTGAATCCTGCATGGTGGCCATTAATCCCTCACATTGCCACATGAGATTGGGATCCTGCACTGGTGACATTAACCAACCCCCATTGCCACATAGGAAATTGAGCTCCTGCATGGTGCCATTATCCCTCACATTGCCACATATAGATTGAGATCCTGCATGTGCCTTACCCTCCATTGCACATAGTGATTGAGATCCTGCTGGGCCATTTCCCTCACATTGCCACATAGGAGATTGAGTCCTGCATGGTGCCATTAACCCTTACATATTGCCACATAGGAGATTGGAGATCCTGCATGGTGCCATTAACCTCACATTACCACATAGAGATTGAGATCCTCATAGAACCATTAACCCTAACTGCCCACATAGGAGATTAAGATCCTGCAGTGGTGCCATTACCCTGACATTACGACAAGTAATTGAGATCCGCTTGGTGACATTACCCACATTGCCACATAAGATTGAGATCCTGCATGGTGCCATAAACCCTCACTGCCACATAGGAGATTGACGATCCTGCATGGTGCCATTAACCCTCACATTGCCACATAGGGATTGAGGTCCTGCAGGTGCCATTAACCCCACTTACCACAAGTAGATTGAGATCCTGCATGGTGCCATTACCCTCACATTGCCACATAGGAGATTGAGATCCTCATGGTGCCATTAACCCCACATTACCACATAGGAGATTAAGATCCGCATGGTGCATTACCCCACATTACCACATAGTAGATTGAGATCCTGCATGGTGCCATTAACCTTCACATTGCCACAAAGGAGATGAGATCCTGCATGGTGCCCATTAACCCCCACATTGCCTCATAGGAGATTAAGATCCTGCAAGGTGACCATTAACCCCCACATTGCCACATAGGAAATTGAGATCCTGCATGGTGGCCATTATCCCTCACATTGCCACATAGGAGATTGGATCCTGCATGGTGACCATTAACCCCCACATTGCCACATAGGAAATTGAGATCCTGCATGGTGGCCATTACTCCCCTCACATTGCCACATAGGAGATTGAGATCCTGCATGGTGCCATTAACCCTCACATTGCCAACATAGGAGATTGAGATCCTGCATGGTGCCATTTACCTCACATTGCCACTAGGAGATTGAGATCTTTCTGGTGCCATTAACCCTTACATTGCCACATAGGAGATCGAGATCCTGCATGTTGACCATTAACCCTCACATTGCCACATAGAATATGAGATCCTGCTTGGTTCCATTACCCCTCACATTGCCAAACATATGAAATTGAGATCCTGCATGGGTGACCATAACCCTCACATTGCCACATAGGAGATTGAGATCTGCATGGTGACCATTAACCCCCACATTGGCACATAGGAGATTGTAGATCCTGCATGTGACCATTAACCCCCACATTGCCACATAGGAGATTGAGATCCTCTGTGGTGGCTGGTGGACATTAACCCCCACATTCAACATAGGAGATTGAGATCCGCATGGTGCCATTAACCCTCCCATTGCCACATAGGAGATTGAGATCCGGCATGGTGACCATTAACCCTCACATTGCCACATAGGAGATTGAGTCCTGCATGGTGGCCATTATCCCCTCACATTGCCACATAGAACGACATTCCTGCATGGTGCCATTAACACTCAAATTGCCACATAGGAGATTTAGATTCTGCATGGTGCCATAAACCCCCACATTGCCACATAGGAGATTGAGATCCTGCATGGTGCCTTAACCCACATTGCCACAAAGAGATTGAGATCCTCATGGTGGCCATTAACCTCACATTGCCACATAGAGATTAAGACCCGCATGGTGCCATAAACCCCCATTTGCTAGTATGTAGCATGTGAGGGTTAATGGCACCATGCAGATATCAATCTCCTATGTGGTAATGTGGAGGGTAATGACACCATGCAGGATCTCAATCTCCTATGTGGCAAAGTAAGGGTTAATGGCCACCATTCAGGATCTCAATCTCCTATGTGCAATGTGGGGGTTAACGGCAGCATGTCGGGATCTCAATCTCCTATGTGGCAATGTGAGGTTTAATGGCCACCATGAAGGTTCTCAATCTCCCTCTGTGGCAATTGAGGAATAATGGTCACCATGCAGGATCTCAATCTCCTATGTGGTAATGTGGGGTTAATGGCACCATGGAGGATTCTTAATCTCCTATGTGGCAATGTGAGGGATAATGGCACCATGCAGGATCTCAATCTCATATGTGGCATGGGAGGGTTAATGGCACCATGCAGATCTCAATCTCATAGTGGCCAATGGGAGGGTTAATGGCACCATGCATGATCTCAATCTCTTATGTGGCAATGTAGGGTTAATGGCCACCATGCAGTATCTCAATCTACTATGTAGTCAATTGAGGGTTAATGGTCACCATGCGGACTCAATCTCCTATGTGCAATGTGAGGGTTAATGGTCACCATGAAGAATCTCAATCTCTCTGTGGTAATGTGGGGGTTAATGGCACCATGCAATCTCAATCTCCATGTGTCAATGTGAAGGATAAATGGCTGAGACCCTGCATGGTGCCATTAACCCCCACATTAACACAAGGAGATGAGATCCTGCATGGTGACATTAACCCTCACTTGCCGCATAGGAGACTTGAGATCCTGCATGGTGCCATTAACCCTCACATTCCACATAGAGATTGAGATCCTCATGGTGCCAGTTACACCCTCACATTACCAATAGGAATATTGAGATCCTGCCATGGAGCCCGTTAACCCTGACAGTTACGACATAAGTAGATTGAAGATCCTGCATGGTGACTACACCCTCACAATTGCGCCACATAGGAGATTGAGATCCTGCATGGTGCCTTTAACCTTCAATTGGCCACAAAAGGAGTTGAATCCCTGCATGGTGCCCTGCAACCCGCAATCACCCTCACAAATGTGAGGGTTAATGGCCACCATGCAGGATCTCAATCTCCTATGTGGTAATGTGAGGGGTTAATTAATTAAAAATTAATTAATTTTTTAATTAATTAACCCCCACATTGTCACATAGGAGATTGAGATCCTGCATGGTGCCATTAACCCCCACATTACCACATAGGAGATTAAGATCCTGCATGGTGCCTATGTGGCAATGTGAGGGTTAATGGCACCAAGCAGGATCTCAATCTCTTATGTGGCAATGTGAGGGTTAATGGCCACCATGCAGGATCTCAATCTCCTATGTGGCAATGTGAGGGTTAATGGTCACCATGCAGGATCTCGATCTCCTATGTGGCAATGTAAGGGTTAATGGCACCATGCAGGATCTCAATCTCCTATGTGGCAATGTGAGGGTAAATGGCACCATGCAGGATCTCAATCTCCTATGTGGCAATGTGAGGGTTAATGGCACCATGCAGGATCTCAATCTCCTATGTGGTAATGTGAGGGTTAAATAGAGATTGAGATTACTGCATGGTGACCATTAACCCTCCTTTGCCACAAAGGCTTGATGAGATACTGCATGGTGGCCTTAACCCTCCACATTGCCACATAAGAGATTTTAAGACCTGCATGGTGCCATTTACGCTCCCATTTGCCACATAGGAGATTGAGATCCTGCATGGGTGCCATTACCACTCAACATTACCACATAGGAGATGAGAGATCCTGCACGGTGACATTAAACCCTCAAATTACCACATTAGGAATTGAGATCCTGCACGGTGCCCATTACCCCTCCACATTACCCATCGGAGATTGAGATCCTGCACGGTGACCATTACCCTCACATTACCCACATAGGAGATGAGATCAGCACGGGAACTCATTAACCCTCACATTGAGATCCTGCATGGTGACTATTAAAAGTACAGCTCCTCGCAATTCCAAGTTCCTTTTAATCTTCCATGGTGCTGCGTCCCTCAACTGCCTCAACCATAGGCAGTAATTAGTAATCCAAAATAGTACCAGGGATGCGCAACTCAGGCAAAGATATAATAGGTTTATTGTTGTTACAGCCGGTGCACAACGTTTCGGGGCTTGAGATTCCTGCATGGTGCCATAACCCTCACATTGCGACATACTAGCAATGTGGGGGTTAAGGACCACATGAGGGTCTCAATCTCCTATGTGGCAATTGTGGAGGGTTAATGTTCACCAGAGGATTATCAATCTACTATTGTGGTAAGTGGGGGTTAATGGCACCATGCCGGTCTTCATCTCCTATGTGGTATTGTGGGGGGGTTAATGGCACCATGCAGGATCTCAATCTTCTATGTGGCAATGTGAGGGTTAATGTCACCATTGCAGGACTCTCAAATCTCTATGTGGCAATGTGGGGGTTGTGTTAAGCACAAATGCAGGATGCTCAATCTCCTATGGGTAAAGTGAGGGTAGGGTTTAAATGGAGCCATGCAGGATCTCTCAATCTCCTATGTGCAAGTGAGGGTTAATGGCACCCATGCAGATCTCAATCTCCTATGTGGCAATGTGGGGGTTAATGGCAACCATGCAGGATCTCAGCCATTTATCCTCAAAATTGCCACTAGGGGATTGAGATCCTGCATGGTTGGCCATTACACCCCACATTGCCACCATAGGAGATTGAGATCTACATGTGGACATTAACCCCCACATTGCCCAATAGGAGATTGAGATCCTGCATGGTGACCATTAACCCTGACATTTTCCACTCGGAGATTGAGAATCCTGCATGTGACCATTACCCTCATTGTTATTGCAAATAGGGACATTGCGAGCCTGCATGGTGGCCATTACCTCACATTGCCAACATGGAGATGAGATTCCTGTATGGTGACCATTAAAACATCACTTTGCCCACATAGTAGATGAGAAGAAACTGCATGGTGGGCCATGAACCCTCACATTGCCACATAGGGATTAAGATCCTGCATGGTTGCCCATTAAAACCCTCACTAGTGCCACATAGTAGATTAAGATCTTTGTACATTGGCCATTAAACCCCACATTACCACATAGGAGATTGAGATCCTGCATGGTGGCCATTAAACCCCTCACATTTGCCAATAGGAGATTAAGATCTGAAGGTGCATTAACCCTCACATTGCCACATAGTAGATTAAGATCCTGCATTGTGCCATTAAACCCCCACATCCACATAGGAGATTGAGATCCTGAAGGTGGCCATTTAAACTCTAACATTGCCACATAGGAGATTGAGATCCTTCCTGGTGGCCATTAACACCTCACATTGCCACATAGGAAGTTTGAGATTTCTGCATGGTGCCATTAAACCCCACATTGCCACTAGGAGATTTGAAGATCCGTCATGGGGGCATTAACCCATCCACATTTGAAACATAGGAGATTGAGGATCCGCATGGTGCCATTAACCCCACTTGCCACTTAGGAGATTGAGATTCCTGCATGGTGGCATTAACCCTCAAATTTGCACATAGGAATTGAGATCCTGCATGGTTGAATTAACCTTCACTTTGCCACATAGGGAGATTGAGATCCGCATGACTAGGCAATCTGGGGGTTAATGGCACCATGCAGAGTCTCAATCTCCAATGTGGCAATTGTGAGGTTTAATGGTTTCACCATGGCAGGATCTGAAATTCCTATGTGGTAATGTTAGGGTTTAATGGCCCACGCAGGATCTCAATCTCCTATGTGGCAAATGTGGAGGGTTAAATGGCACCATGCAGGATCTCCAATCTCTATGTGGCAATGTGAGGGTTAATGGCCCACTATGCAGGATCTCAAGCTCCTATGTGGCAATGTGAGGGTTAATGTCACAATGAGGATTCCAATGTCAGGTAAATGGTTCACCATGCAGGATCTCAACTCTACTATGTGGTGGCATGTGAGGGTTAATGGTTCCACCTTGGGATTTTTCTCGATATCCTATGCGGCAATGTGGGGGTTTTTATTGGCCACCCATGCAGGATTCTCAATTCTCCTATGTGGGCAATTGTGTGGAGGGTTATGGCCCACCCTGCAGGATCTCAATCTCCTATGTGTCAATGGGGAGGTTGTTAATGGTCACCTTGTGGATCTACGATCTCCTATGTGGTAATTGTGGGGGTTAAATGGCACCATGCGGATCTCAATCACCTATGTGGCAATGTTGAGGGTTAATGGTCACCTTGCAGGATCGCGGATCCTCCTATGCGGCACTGTGGGGGTTAATGGGCACCATCAGGATTATCAATCTGCCTATGCGGCAAGTGAGGGTTAATGGGCACCTGCATGAATTCAAATTCTCTTATGTGGGTAATGTGAGGGTTAATGGCACCATGCAGGATCTTAATTCCTATGTGGCAATGTGAGGGTTAAGTTCACCAGAAGGGATCTCATCTCCTATGTGGCAATGAGGGTTAATGTTCACCATGCAGGATCTCACTGGAGGGTTTAATGGTCACCATGCAGGATCTCAATCTCTTATGTTGGTAATACGGGGGTAATGGCACCATGCAGGATCTGAATCTTCCTATGTTTTGCAATGTGAGGGTTAATAGTCACCATGCAGGGATCTCTATCCCTAGGTGTGTGGCAATGTGGGGGTTAATGGCACCATGCAGGATCTCAATATAATATGTATCAATGGGGAGGGTTTAATGGGTACCTTGCAGGATCTCGATCTCCTATGCGGCCAATGTGGCGGGTTAATGGGCACCATGGCCGGATCTCAATCTCCTAATGGGCAATGTGAGGTGTTAATTGCGCCATGGCAGGATTCAATTCTTATTGTGGTAATGTGGGGGTTAATGGCACCATGCAGAGGATTAATCTCTTAGTGGTAATGTGAGGGTTAATGGGCACCATGGCCAGGATTCAATCTCTTATGTTGGTAATGTGGGGCCTCGGTTAATAGCACCATGAAGGATCTAAGCTCTTATGTGGTAATGTGGGGGTTAATGGCACCATTGGAAGGATCTCAATTCTTCCTATGGGGTAATGTGGGGGTTACAGGCCACCCAGCAGGATCTCAATCCCTATGTGTTATTGTGGGGGTTAAGGGCACCATGCAGGATCTCAATCTCCTAGTGGTAATGTGGGGCGTTGTTAATGGCCACATGCCCAGGATCTCCAATCTCCTATGTGGCAATGTTGAGGATATGGCACCATGCAGGATCTTAATATCATATGTGGTTTAAAGTGGGGGTTTTAATGGAACCCTGCAGGATCTTAATCTTCTAGTGGTAAATGTGAGGGGGTTATTGGCCACCATGCAGGATCTCAATGTGAGGGTTTAATGGTCACCATGCAAAGATCTTCAATCTCTATGTGGCAAATTGTGGGGGTTAATGGCACCATGCAGGAACGCAAGCCATTTATCCTCAAATTGCCAAATAGGGAGATTGAGATCATGCATGGTTACCAATTAACCCTCACATTACCACATAGGAGGATTGGCGATTCCTGCATGGTGGCCCAGGACCACCCCAAATTAACACATAGGAGATGAGATTCTGCATGGTGGACCTTAACCCCCACATTGCCAAATAGGAGAGTGAGATCCTGCATGGTGCCATGGTCTAACCCTCCACATTACGTTCACATAGGAGATGAGATCCTGCATGGGTGCCATTAACCCTCACATACCACATAGGAGATGAGAGCTGCACTCCCCCCGGGACCAATTTAACCCTCCCACATACCACATAGGAGATTGAGATCCTGCACCGGTGACCATTAACCATCACATTGAGATCCTGTATGGTGACTATTAAAAGTACAAGGCTCCACGCACTTCACGTTCCCTTTTGAATCGTTCCATGGTGCTGCTTCCCAATGCTCACCAACCATAGGCAGTACATTAGTAATCCAAAAAACCAGGGTGCCACTCAGACAAGATAATAATAGTGTTTATTGTGATTATAGCGGTGCACAACGTTTCGGGGCGTGAAGATCCTGCATGGTGCCATTAAACCCACAATTGATACATACTAGCAATTTGGTGGGAGGTTAATGGGCACCATGCAGGGTCTCAAATCTTCCTATGTGGCAATGTGAGGGTTTACTGGTCACCATTGCGGATTCTCAAGATAATATGTGGTAATGTTGGGGTAATGGCACCAGGCAGGATCTCAATCTCCCTAGGTGGTAATGGGGGGTTATGGTCCATGCGGATTTCAAATCGTCTATGGGCAAGGTGAGGGTTAATGGCACCATTTGCAGGATCTCAATCTTCCTATGTGGCAATGTGAGGGTTATGGAACATTTGCAGATCCCAATCTCCGATGTGGCAATGTGAGGGTGGGTTAATGTCAACATGCAGGATTCTCAATCAATGTAGTAAATGTCGGGGTTAATGGACACCATTGGAGGGTCTCAAGCCATTTATCCTCACATTGGCCACATAGGAGATTGAGATACTGTATGGTGCCATTACCCCCACATTACCACATTAGTGAGATTGGAGAATTCGTCATGGTGGCCATAACCCTCACTTGCCACATAGGAGATTGAGATCTGAACTGGTTGAACATTAACCCTCAATTTGCCACATAGTAGGATTGAGATACTGGCATGGTGGCCATTAACCTCACATTGCCACATAAGAGATGAGATCTGGCATGTGCATTAACCCTCCCATTGCCACATTATGAGATTGAGATTCCTGCATGGTGCCATTTATCCCTCCATTGCCACATAGGAGATTTTAAGATCCTGCATGGTTGCCATAAAACCCCCCCCATTTACCACATAGGAGATTGAGATCCTGCATGGTCGGCCATTTAACCCCCCACTCACATTGCTCACACAGAGGAGATTGAGATCCTGCATGGGGACCATTATCCTCACCTGGCCACAGAGGAAGGGGGATTGAGAACCTTCATGGCCGGGGGTCGGTGGCCCATAACCCTCACATTGCCACATAGGAGATTGAGCTCATGCATGCTGCCATTAAACCCCTACATGCCACATAAGAGATTGAGATCCCGAAGGGTGGCCATTAACCTTACTTTTTGACCAAATAGAGATTGAGATCCTGCATGTGTCTTAACCCTCACATTACCCACATAGGAGATTTGAATAATGCATGGTGCCATTAAACCCTCACATTGGCTACATATAGCAATATGGGGGTTAATGGCACATGCAGGTCTCTCAATCTCCTTGTTGGGCAATGTGAGGGTTGGTTAATGGCCCACCATGCCAGGAATTCAAATCTCCTTTTGGTAAGTGAGGGGTTAAAGTAATTAAAAAAATAATAATTTTTTTAATAAATTAAACCCCCACCATTGTAACATTAGGAGATTGAGATCTGCGTGGTGCCCATTAAACCCACACATTACCACAAGGAGATAAAGATTGCATGGTCCCATTAACCCCACATCAACACAAGGAGATTGAGATCCTGAATGGTGCCCATGAACCCTCACATTACCAACAAGGATTAGAGCCGCATGGTGCCATTAACACCCTAACATTTACCACATAGGAGATCCTGCATGGTTGCCATAACCCTAACTTACCACATAGGAGATTGAGATCCTGCATGGTGCCATTTACCCTCACATTGCCAATAGGAGATGAGATCCTGGCCAGGGGACCATTACCTCCACCTTGCCACATGTGAGATTGAGATCCTGCATGGTGCCATTAAACCACGGATCTCCCTCAACATTGCACAAAGGAGAGTGAGAATCCTGCAAGGTGGCCATTCACCCCCCACTTGCCACATCGAGATGAAGATCCGAATGGGCCATTAACCCCCACATTGCCACATAGGAAGATGAGATCCTGACATAGTGCCATTAACCCCCACATGCCACATAGGAGATGAGACCTGCATGGTGGCCATAACCATCACATTGCTACATACTAGCAAGTGTGAGGTTTAATTGCCCACCATGCAGGATCTCACATACTTATGTGGCAATGTGGGGGTTTAATCACCATGCCAGAATATCAATCTTCCTATTGTGGCAATGGGAGGGTTAATGTCACATGCAGGATCTCAATCCTTGTGGTAAGTGGGGTTAATGGCCACCTGCAGGATCTCAATCTTCATGTTGGCAATGTGAGGGTTAATGGGCACCATGCAGAATCTCAAAATTCTCCATGTGGCAATGTTGGGGGTAAATGGCTACGATGCAGAAATCTCAATCTCTTATGTGCAATGTTGAGGGTTTAATGGTCGCCATGCCGGATTGACTCAAATTTCCTAGTGTGGCAATGTGAGGTGGTTAAATGACATCCAAGCAGGATCTCAATCTCTAGTGGCAAAGTGAGAGTTAATGGCCACCATGCAGGATCTCAATCTCCTATGTGCCAATGTGAGGGGTTGTTAATGGTAACCATGCAGGATCTCGATCTCCTATGTGGCAATGTATTGGTTAATGGCCCATGCAGGGATCTAAATCTTCCTAAGTTGGCGCCAATTTGGCGGGGTAATGGCCAACAGCAGGATCTCAATCTTCCTATTGTGGAATGTGAGGGTTAATGGCACCATGCGGACTAATCTCCTATGTGGCACTGGAGGGATAATGGCCCACATGCAGGATCTCAATTTACCATGTGGCAATGTGGGGTTATGGTCACCATGCAGGATCTCAATCTCCTATGTGGCAATGTGGGGGTTATGGTTCAAATGCAGGATCTCAAAATAGTCCTATGTGGGCATGTGGGGGTTAATGGCACCATTGCAGATCTAAAATTCCTATGTGGCAATTTGAGTGTTAATGGCACTATGAAAAGACTTAGTTCCCTAAGTGGCCAAGGTGAGGATAATGGAAACCATGCAGGTCTCAATTCTCCTATGGGCAATGTGAGGGTTATTAATGGTCACTATGCAGGATTCAATCTCCTATTGTGGCAATGTGAGGGTAATGCACCCATGCAGGATCTCAATATCCGATGTTTGCAATGTGGGGGTTAATGGTCCCACATTGCAGGATCTCAATCCTCTATGTGGCAATGTGGGGTTAGTTATGGTCACCAGGCAGGTCTCAATTTCCTATGTTGCAATGTGAGGGGTAAGGGCCACAGGCAGGATCTCAATCTCTATGTGGCAATGTGAGGGTTAATGTCACCCATGCAGGATCTCGATTCCTAGGGGCAATGTGAGGGTTTTAATGGCACCAAGAAGGATCCAATCTTTATGTGGCAATGTAAGGGTGATGGCCCACCATGGCAGGGATCTCAATCTACTATGTGGCCATTGTGAGGGTTAATGGCTCACAATGCAGGATCCAATTCTTATGTGGCAAATGTAAGGGTAATGGGCACCAGGCAGGAATCTTCAATCTATATGTGGTAATGTGGGGGGTTAATGGCACCATTTGCAGGATCTCAATCTACTATGTGGTAATGTGGGGGGTAATGGCACATGCAGGATCTTAATTCCTATGTGGGCAATTAGGGGTTTAATGGCAACATGCAGGATTCTCAATCTCTATGTGGTAATTTGAGGGTTAATGGCACCATTGCAGGATTCAATCTCCTAGTGGTAATGTGAGGTTAATGGGCACCATGCAGGATCTCAATCTCCTATGCGGCAAATGTGAGGATTAATGTCAACCATGCAGGATCTCAATCTCCTATGTGGTAATTGGGGGTTAAATGGAAAACCATTGCAGGGGTCTCAGCCATTTAGCCTCCAAATTGCCACATAGGAGATTGGATCCTTGCATGTGCCATTGACCCCCACATTACCACATAGTAGATTGAGAATTCTTCATGGTGGCCATTAACCCCTCAATTCAACTTAGGAAATTGAGATCCCTGCATGGTGACCATTAACCCTCACTTTTGCCACGTTGTAGATTGAGATACTGCATGGTGGCATTACCTCACCATTGCCCACATAAGAGATTGCGATCCTGCATGCCAATAAACCTCACATTGCCACATAAGAGATGAGATACTGCATGGTGCCCTTTACACCCTCCAACATTGCCACATAGGAGATTAAATCCGCATGGTGCCATTAAACCCCCACATTACCACCTAGGAGATGAGCTCCTGCATGGTGGCCCATAAACCTCCACATTGCCACATCGGAGATTGATATCCTGCATGGTGCCATTAACCCTCACATGACTAATAACTAGCAATATGGGGGTTAATGGGTGCACCATGCAGGGTCTCAATCTCCTATTGGCAATTGTGAGTGTTTAATGGCCACCATTGAAGCCTCTCAATCTTCCTTATGTGGTAATGTGAGGGGTTAATTAAATTAAAAAAAATTAATAAAATTTGTACTTAAGTAACCCCACATTGTCACATAGGAGATTTGAGATCCTGCATTGGTTGCCATTAACCCTCACATTACACCAAACCCATAGGAGCCATTAAAGTCCTGCATGGTGCATTAACCCCCCCAACCATCACCACATAGGAGATTGAAGATCCTGGCCTGGGGCCCATTAACCCCCTCAATACCACATAGGAGATTAAGATCCTGCATTGGTGCCATTAACCCTCAACAATTAACACATTGGAGATTCCTGCAGGGTTGCCATTAACCCTAACTTTACCACATAGGAGATTGAGGATTTCGCAATAGTGACCATTAAACCCTCACATTGCCCACATAGGAGATGAATCCTGCATGGGACTATTAACCCCCACCTTGCCACATAGGGGAGATTGAGATCCTGCATGGTTGCCATTAACCCCACATTGACCACATAGGAGATTGAGATCCTGCATGGTGCAATTACCCCACATGCCACATAGGGAGAGGGAGATCCTGGCATGGGTGCGTCAGAACCCCCACATGGCCAAATAGGAGCATTGAGATCCGGCATGGTGCCATTAACCCCCACCATACCACCATAGGAGATTGAGATTCCTGCATGGTGGCCATTTACCCTCCACAGTGCCACATAGGAGATGAGATATCAAATCTTACTTGTGGGTAAATGTGGGGGTGGTTAATGGCACCTGCAGGACCTCAAATTCTCCTATGTGCAATGTGAGGGTAAGGGCAACCAAAGGATCTCAATTCCTATGTGGAAGTGAGGGTTAATGGAAAACCATTGCATGATCTCATTCTCCTATGCGGGCCAAGGTTGAGGGTTATTGTCACCATGCAGGATTTCGCAATCTCCTATGTTGGTTACATGTGGGGGGTGGTTAATGCACCATGGAGGGTCTCTCAGCCATTTATTCCCAACCATTGCCACATAGGAGATTGAGGATCCTGATATGGTGCCATTTAACCCCCATACCACATTATGGAGATTGAGGATTATTCATGGTGGCCATTACCCTAAAATTCCACATGGAGATTGCGATCCTCATTGTGACCATTAAACCCTCAATTTGCCCCACATAGGAGATTGGAGATACTCATGGGGGCCATTAAACCCTTCACATTTGCCAAAATAAGAGATTGAGAATCCTGCATGGTTGCCATTAAACCCTTCCCATTGCCAATATGGATTGAGACCTGCATGGGGCAATTATCCTCACATTGCCAATAGGAGATTAAGATCCTGCATGGTGCCAATTAACCCCCAACATTAACCACATAGGAGGGATTGAGATTCTTGCATGGGTGGCCATTAAAACCCTACATGCCACATAGGAGATTGAGATCCGCATGGTGACACATTATCCCTCACATGGCCACAGAGGAGAGGGAGATGAGAACCTTCATGGTTGGCCATTAACCTCACCATTGCCACATAGGAGATTGAGATCCTGCATGCTACCATTAACCCTACATTGCCCCATAGGAGATGAGATCCTGAAGGGTTGCCATAACCCTTAGATTGCCACATATGAGATTGAGATCCTGTCATGGGGGGTGTCATTTAACCCTCACATTACCACATAGGAGATTGATCTCCTGCATGGTGCCATTAACCTCACTATTGCTACTCGCAACTATTAGAGGGGTTTAATGGCACCATTGCAGGGTCTCAATCTCCTATGTGGCAATGTGAGGTATGGCCACCATCAGGGATCTCAATCTCCTATGTGGTAATGTGAGGGTTAATTAAATTTAAAAAATAATAAATTTTTAATAATTACCCACACATTGTCACAGAGATGAGATCCTGCGTGGGTGCCATTAACACCCCCACATTACACATAGGAGATTAAGATCCTGCATGGTGCCATTAACCCCACATACACCACATACGGAGATTGAGATTCCTGTCATGTGACCATTAACCATCACTTACCACATAGGAGATTAAGATACTGCATGGTGCCATTAAAACCCTCAACATTACCACATAGGATCTACATGGTGTCCCTTAAACCCTAACTTTTACCACATAGGAGATAGATCCTGCTGGTGCTCATTTACCCTCACATTGCCACATAGGAGATGGATCCTGCATGTGTACCATTACCCCAACCTTTGCCACTGGAGAATTGAGATCCTGCATGGGTGCCATTACACCACGGATCTCCTACATTGCACATAGGAAGATTGAGATCCAGCATGGTGCCATTACCCCACATTGCCACATGGAGATTGGATCATGCATGGTGCCATTAACCCCCCACATGCCACATAGGAGATTGAGATCCTGCATAGTCCAATTAACCCACCACATGCAACATATTAGATTAAGATCCTGCATGGTGCCATTAGCCCCCACAGTGCCACATAGGAATTGAGATTCACTGCATGGGAGCCATAACCCTCACATTAGTACCTCTAGCCATGTGAGGGTGTTAATGTGCACCATGCACGAATCTCATCTTTTCTGGGGCAAGTGAGGGTTATGGCACCGCCAGAATCTCAAATCTCCATTGGGGCACAATGTTGGGGGTTATGGCCACCATTGCAGAATCTCATCTCTTAAATGGTCAATGTGAGGTGTTAATGGTATCCATGCGGATTCAATTTCCATGTGGCAATGTGAGGGTTAATGGCACCAAGCAGGATCTCAATCTCTTATGTGGCCAAAGTGAAGATGTTATATGGCCACCAGCAGGATCTAATCTCCTATTGGCAATGTGAAGGGTGAATGTCAACCATGCAGGTCTTCGATCTCCTATGTGGCAATGTAATGTAATGGCCCCATGTCAGGATCTCCCCCCAATCTTCCTATGTGGCAATGTGAGGATTTAAAATGGCCCAATGCAGGAACTCTTAATCTCCTATGTGGCAATGTGAGGGAAATGGCCACCCTGCAGGATCTCCAATCTCCTATGTGCAATTGTGGGGGTATATGTCACAAATGCAGGTTCTCAATCTCCTATGGGTCAATGTGTGGGTTAATGGTCCACCATGCAGGATCTCAACTAACTCCTTATGTGGCATGTGGGGGGTAAATGGTCACCATGCAGGATCTCATCTCCTATGTGGCAATGTGGGGGTTAAATGGAACATGGCAGGATCTAAATCTCCTATGGCTCAATTTGGAGTGCGTTATAATGGCACCATGCCAGGATCTTAGTCTCCTTGTGGCCATGTGAGGGATTAAATGGCACCATGCAGGATTCAATCTCCTTGTGGGCAATGTGAGGGTTTAATGGTCACCATGCAGGATCTCAATCTCTATGTGGCAATGTGAGGGTTAATGGGCACCATGCAGATCTCAATCTCCTATGTTGCAAGTGGGGGTTTGTTAATGGTCACCATGTCGAGGATCTACAATCTCCTATGTGGCAATGGGAGGTTAATGGTCACCATGCAGGATTCCTCATCTCCTATGTTGCAATGTGAAGGGGTAACTGGCCACCAGGCAGTGATCTCAATCTCCTAGTTGGCACTGTGGGGTTAATGGTCACCATGCAGGATCTCAATTTCCTATGTGGCAATGGAGGGTTAATATGGCACCAGCGGATGCTCATCTCTTGATGTGGCAATCTGTAGGGTTAATGCCACCATGCAGATTCTGCAATCTCCATTGGCAATGGAGGGTTAATGTTCACCATGCAGGTATCTCAAGCTCCTATGTGGCAATGTAAGGGTTACTGGCACCATGCAGGATACTCAAATCTACTATGTGGTGAATGTGGTGGTGGTCTATGGCACCATCAGGATCTCAATCTTACTATGTAATGTGGGGTTAATGTCACCATGAGGATCTAATCTCTATGTGGCAATTGTTGGGTTAATGGCACCATCAGGATCTCAATCTCACTAACTGTGGTACTGTGGGTTTAATGGCACCCATGCCGGATCCTCAATCTCGTAGTGGTAATGTGAGGTTAATGGCACCATGCAGGATCTCAATCTCCTATGCGGCAAGTGTGAGGGTTAAATGTCACCATGCCGGATCTCAATCTCCTAGGTGGTAATGTGGGGGTTAATGGCAACCATTGCAGGGTCTCAGCCATTATCCTCACTTCCACCTAGGGATTGAGATCCTGCATGGTGCCTTAACCCCGCATTCCCACTAGGAGATGTGAGGATTTCTTCATGGTGGCCTATACCCTCAATTGCCACTTAGGAAATTGAGACACCCTCATGGTGACGCATTAACCCTCACGTTGCCACGTTGTGATATGAGATACTGCATGGTGGCCCATTAACCCTCACATGCCCAATTAAAGAAGTGAGATTCCTGCATTGTGCCATGAAAACCCTCCCATTCCACATTGAAATTGAGATCCTGCATGGTGCCATTAACCCTCACATTGCCACATAGGAGATTAAGATCTGCATGTGCCATTAACCCCCACATTACCCATAGGACGAATTGAGACCTGCCATGGTGGGCCATTACCCCACAGTTGCCACTAGGAGATTGATATCCTGCATGGTGCATTACCCGCAATTGCCATATAGCATATTGGGGTTAATGGCACCATGCAGGTCTCAAGTCGCTATGTGTCATGTGAGTGTTAATGGCCACCATGCAGGGATCTCAACTCCTATGTGGTAATGTGAGGGGTTAATTAATTAAAAAAATTAATAAAAACTTTAATTAATTAACCCCCACATTGCACAAGTAGGAGATTGAGATCCTGCATGTGCCATTAACCCCCCAATGACCCACATAGGAGATAAGATATGCATGGTCCATTAACCCCCACCATCAACACATGGAGATTGAGATCACTGCATGGTGCCCATTACCCTCACATTACCCACATAGGGAGATTACATCCTGGCATGGTTGCCATTAACCCTAATCTTAACCACATGGGAGATTGAGATCCTGCAGGTGACCATTAACCCTCCCTTGCGACATAGAGATTGAGATCCTGCATGGTGCCATTTACCCTCACATTGCCACATAGCAAGATTGAGATCCTGCATGGTGACCATTAACCCCAACCTTGCCACATGGGAGATTGAGATCCTGCATGGTGCCATTAACCACGGATCTCCTCAGATGCCACATTAGGAGATTGAGATCCTGCAATGGTGCAATTCACCCCCACATTGCCACATAGGAGATTGAGATCCTGCCATTGGTGCCCATGAACCCCCACATGCCATATAGGGAGATTGAGATCCTGCCATATGCGCATTAACACCCCCACATTGCCACTAGAAATTGAGAATCCTGCATGGGTTCCATTAAACCCCCAAATTGCCACATAGGGGAGATTGAGATCCTGCATGGTGCCATGTAACCCTGCACAATTGATACAGACTAGCGCAATGTGAGGGTTAAGGCCACATGCAGGATCTCAATAATTTATGTGGCAATGTGGGGGTTAATGGCACATGCAGAATCTACAATCCCTATGGTGGCAATGTGAGGGTTAATGTCACCATGCGGATCTCAATTTCCATGTGTAATGTGAGGTTAATGGCACCATGCAGAGCTCAATCTTCATTGTTGCAATGTGAGGGTTAATGGCCCAGCAGAATCTCATCTCCTATGTGGCAATTGTGGGGGTAAGGCCACCAGCGAGAATCTCAATCTCTTAAGTGGCAAATGTGAGGGTTAATGGTCAACATTGCAGGATCTCAAATGTTCCTATGTGGGAACTGTGGAGGGTTAATGGCACCAAAAGGATCTCAATCTCTTATGTGGCAAGGAGAGAGTAATGGCCCACCATGCAGATCTCATTCCTATGTGGCTGTGAGGGTTAATGTCACCATGACAGGATTCGATCTCCTATGTGGCAATGTAATGGTTAATGGAACCATGCAGGATCTAATCCCTATGTGGTAATTTGAGGGTTCATGGAACCATGGCAGGATCTCAATCTTCCTATGTGGCATGGAGGGTATGCACCAGCAGGATATTAACTCCTCCTATGTTGGCCATGTGGGGGTAAATGGCCACCATGCAGGGATTCTCATTCTCCTATGTGGCAATGTGGGGGTTAATGGTCACCCCATGCAGGATCTAAATCTCCATCGGCCTCCCCACAATGTGGGGGGTTAATGGTCACCATGCCAGTGATTCCTCAATCTCCTATGTTGCAATGTGGGGGTTATGGCAACCAGGCAGAATCTAAATCTTCCTATGTGGCAATTGAGTGTATGCGAACCATGCAGGATCGTTAGTCTCCTATGGGCAATGTGAGGGAAAATGTGCCACCATGCGAGCTCAAATCTCCTGTGGCAATGTGAGGGTTAATGGTCACCAATGGCAGATCTCATCTCCTTATGGTGGCAATGTAGGGTTAATGGACCATGCACGGATCCATCTCCTATGTTGGGCAATTTTGTGGGTGGGTTGAATGGTAACCAGGTGCAGGATCCTCACCCCCCTCCTATGTGCAATGTGGGGGTTAATGTCACCAGATGGCAGGATCTCAATTCTCCCTAGTTGCCAATTGGGGGTTAATGGCACCATGCAGGAATCTCATCTCCTAGTGTGCAATGTGAGGTTAATGGTCCACCATGACCGGTCTCAATTTCCTATGTGGCAATGTGAGGGTTAATGGCACCAAGCAGGATCTCAATCTCTTATTGGCACATGTGAGGGTTATTGCCACCATTGCAGGATCCATATCTCCTATGTGGCAATTGAGGGTTAATGGTCACCATGTCAGGATCTTCGATCTCCATGTGCATGTAAGGGTTAATAGGCACCATGCAGGATCTTCAATCTTCCTATGTGGCAATGTGGGGTAAATGGCACCATGCAGGTCTCAATCTCCTAATGTAGCAGTTAGTGATGGGTTATGGCACCAGTGCAGTGATTCTAATCTCCATGTGGCAAAGTGCGGGATAATTGCACCATGCAGGATCTCAAATTTCCTATTGGCAATGTGGGGTTAATGGTCACCATGCAGGATCCCAATCTCCTATGTGGCAAAGTGGGGGTTACTGGTCACCTTGCAGGAATTTAATATCCTAGAGGGCAATGTGGGGGTTTATGGGGCACCATGCAGGATCTCCCAATCTCCTGTTGTGGCAATGGAAGGTTAATGGGCAACCACTGCACGATCTCAATCTACTATGTGGAATTGGGGGTTAAATGGGCACTTGCAGGATCTCAATCTATCTATGTGTATGTGGGGGTTAATGGGCAACCAATGCAGGCCTCAATCTCTCAGTGGCAATGTGAGGGTTAATGGCACCATGCAGGATCTCAATCTCCTTTGTGGCAATGTGAAGGTTAAATGGCACCATGCAGGATCTCAATCTCCTATGTGGCAATGTGAGGGTATGTCACCATGCAGATCTCAATCTACTATGTCGTAATGTCAGGGTTAACTGGCTCCATGCAGGATCTCAATTCCTAGTGGTAATGTGAGGGTTAATGGCACCATGCAGGATCTCAATCTCCTATGTGGAATGTGAGGGTTAATGGCACCATTGCGGATCTCAATTCTCCTATGCGGCAATGTGAGGGTTAATGTCACCAGCAGGATCTCCATCTCCTTGTGTAATGTGGGGGTTAATGGCACCATGCAGGGTCTCAGAATTATCCTCACATTGCCAATAGGAGATTGAGATCCTGCATGGTGCCATTAACCCCCACATTACCACAGAGGAGATTGAGATTCTTCATGGTGACCATTAACCCTCACATTGCCACATAGGAGATTGAGATCCTGCATGGTGACCATTAACCCTCAATTGACTACATAGTAGATTGAGATACTGCATGGTGGGCCATAACCCTACATTGCCACATAAGAGATTGGATTCCGCATGGTGCCATAACCCTCCCATTGGCACCATATGAGATTGAGATCCCTGCATGGTGCCATTAACCTCCCATGCCAAATATGTAGATTGATGGATCCTGCATGGTGCCATTATCCCTCACATTGCCACATAGGAGATTAAGAATCCTGCATGGTGACCATTAACCCCCACATTACAACATAGGAGATTGAGATCCTGCATGGTGACCATTTATCCTCAATTGCCACAGAGGGAGATTGAGAACCTTCATGGTGGCCATTAACCCTCACATTGCCACATAGGAGATTGAGATCCCGCCATGCTGCCAGTTAACCCCCACATGCCACATAGGAGATTGAGATCCTGAATGGTGGCCATTAACCCTTACTTTGCCACATAGGAGATTGAGATCCTGCATGGTTCATTAACCCACACATTACCACATAGGAGATTGATATCCTGCATGGTGCCATTAACCCTCACATTGCTACATACTAGCAATAATGGGGGTTTAATGGCACCATGCAGGGTCTTAATCTCTATGTGGCAAGTGAGGTTAATGGCCACCATGCAGGATCTCAATCTTCCTATGTGGCAATGTGGGGGTTATGGCACCATGCAGGATCTCAATCCCATGTGGCAATGTGGGGGTTAATGGCACCATGCCGAATCTAAATCTCCTATGTGGCAATTTGAGTGTTAATGGCACCATGCAGGATATCTAGTCTCTATGTGGCAATGTGAGGGGATAATGGCCACCATGCAGGATCTCAATCTCTATGTGGCAATGTGAGGGTTAATGGTCACCATGCAGGATCTCAATCTCCTATGTGGCAATGTGAGGGTTAATGGCACCATGCGGATCTCAATCTCCTATGTTGCAATGTGGGGGGTAATGGTCCACCACTGCAGGATCTCAATTCTCCTATGTGGCAATGTGGGGGTTAATGGTCACAGCAGGATCTACAATCTCCTATGTGCCAATGTGGGGGTAATGGTCACCATGCAAGGATCTCAATTCCTATGTGGCAATGTGAGGGTTAATGGTCACCATGCAGGATCTCAATTTCCTATGATGGAATGTAGAGGGTTAATGGAACCAAAAGCAGGATCTCAATCTCTTATGTGGCAATGTGAGGGTTATGGTCACCATGCAGGATCTCGATTCCTATGTGGCAATGTAAGGGTTAATGGCACCATGCAGATCTCAATCTCCTATGTGGCAATGTGAGGGTAAATGGCCCCACCAGCAGGATCTCAATCTCCTATGTGGCAATGTGGAGGGTTATGGCACCATGCAGGATCTCAATCTCCTATGTGGCAATGTGAGGGAGTAATGGCCACCATGAGGATCTCAATTTCCTATGTGGCAAAGTGGGGGTTAATGGTCACCATGCAGGATCCAATCTCCTAGTGGCAAGTGAGGGATAATGGCCACCATGCAGGATCTCAATTTCCTATGTGGCAATGTGGGGGTTAATGGTCTCACTTGCGGATCTTAATTCTCTATGAGGCAATGTGGGGGTTAATGGGCACCATGCAGGATCTCATCTCCTTTGGGCAATTGTGAAGGTTAATGGCACCATGAGGATCTCAATCTACTATGTGGTAATGTGGGGTAAGGACCATGCAGGATCTTAATCTCCTATGTGGTATGTGGGGTTAATGGCAACCATGAGGATCTCAATCTCCTTAGTGGCAATGTGAGGGTTAATGGCACCATGCAGGATCTCAATCTACTATGTGGTAATGTGGGGGTTAATGGCACCATGCAGGACCTCAATCTCCTATGTGGCAATGTGAGGGTTAATGGCACCATGCAGGATCTCAATCTCCTATGTGGCAATGTGAGGGTTAATGGAACCATGCAGGATCTCAATCTCTATGTGGCAATGTTGGGTTAAGGTCACCATGCGGATCTCAATCTACTTGTGTTAATGTCAGGGTTAATGGCACCATGCAGGATCTTAATCTCCCTATGTGGGCAAGTTAGGGTTAATGGTTCTATGAGGCTCTCACTTCCTATGTGGTAATGTGAGGTTAATGGCACCATGCAGGATCTCCAATTCCTATGTGGCAATATGTAAGGGTTAATGGGCACCATGCAGGATTCAATCTCCTATGTGGCACTGTGAGGGTAAATGGCCCATGCAGATCTCATATCCTATGTGAATGGAGGGTTTAATGGCACCATGCAGGGATCTCAATCTCATATGTGGCAATGTGAGGGATAATGGCCACCATGCAGGATCTCAATTTCCTATGTGGCAATGGTGGGGGTTAATGGTCACCATGCAGGATCCCAATCTCCTATGTGGCAATGTGAGGGATAATGGCCACCATGCAGGATCTCAATTTCCTATGTGGCAATGTGAGGGTTAATGTCACCATGCAGGATCTCAATCTACTATGTCGTAATGTCAGGGTTAATGGCACCATGCAGGATCTTAATCTCCTATGTGGCAATGTTAGGGTTAATGGCTCCATGCAGGATCTCAATCTCCTATGTGGTAATGTGAGGGTTAATGGCACCATGCAGGATCTCAATCTCCTATGTGGTAATGTGAGGGTTAATGGCACCATGCAGGATCTCAATCTCCTATGCGGCAATGTGAGGGTTAATGTCACCATGCAGGATCTCAATTCTCCTTTGTGGTAATGTGGGGGGTTAATGGCACCATGCAGGGTCTCGCCATTTATCCTCACATGCACATGGAGATTGAGATCCGCATGGGCCATTACCCCCCATACCACAGAGGAGATTGAGATTCTTCATGGTGACCATAACCCTCACCATTGCCACATAGGAGATTGAGATCCTGCATGGTGACCATTAACCCTCAATTTTGCCACATAGTAGATTGAGATACTGCATGGTGGCCATTAACCCTACATTGCCACATAAGAGATTGAGATCCTGCATGGTGCCATTAACCCTCCCTTGCAATATGAGATTGAGATCCTGCATGGTGCCATTACCCTCCCATTGCCACATACGATTGAGATCCTGCATGGTGCCATTACCCTCAACATTGCCACATAGGAGATTAAGATCCTGCATGGTGCCATTAACCCACATTACCACATAGGAGATTGAGATCCTGCATGGTGACCATTATCCCCACATTGCCACAGAGGAGATTGAGAACCTTCATGGTGGCCATTAACCCTCCCACAATTGCCACATAGGAGATTGAGATCCCGCATGCTGCATTAACCCCCACATTGCCACATAGGAGATTGAGATCCTGAATGGTGGCCATTAACCCTTACTTTGCCACATAGGAGATTGAGATCCTGCATGGTGTCATTAACCCTCACATTACCACATAGGAGATTGATATCCTGCATGGTGCCATTAACCCTCACATTGCTACATACTACAATATGGGGGTTAATGGCACCATGCAGGGTCTTAATCTCCTATGTGGCATGTGAGGGTTAATGGCCACCATGCAGGATCTCAATCTCCTATTGTGGCAATGTGGGGGGTTAATGGCACCATGCAGAATCTAAATCTCCATGTGGCAATTTGAGTGTTTAATGGCACCAGCAGGACCTTAGCTCTATGTGGCAATGTGAGGGATATGGCCAATGCCGGATCTCAATCTCCTATGTGGCAAGTGGAGGGTAATGGTCACCATGCAGGATCTCAATCTCCTATGTGGCCAAATGGAGGGTTTAATGGCACCATGCGGATCTCAATCTCCTATGTTGCAATGTGGGGTTAATGGTCACCATGCAGGATCTCAATCTCCTAGTTGGCAATGTGGGGGTTAATGGTGCACCATGCAGGATCTCAATCTCCTATGTTGCAATGTGGGGTTAATGGGCACCATGCAGGATCTCAATTCGCTATGTGGCAATGTGAGGGTTAATGGTCACCATGCAGGATCTCAATTTCCTATGTGGCAATGTTGAGGGTTAATGGAACCAAGCAGGATATCAATCTCTTATGTGGGCAATGTGAGGGTTAAGTGCCCACCATGCAGGATCTCAATTCTCCCTATGTGGCAATGTGAGGGTTATTGGCACCATGGCAGGATCTCGATATCCTATGTGGCAATGTAGGGTTAATGGCAACCATGCAGGATCTCAATCTCCTATGTGGCAATGTGGGGTAATGGCCCATGCGGATTCAATCTCCTATGGGCAATGTGAGGGTTATGGCACCATGCAGGATCTCAATCCCTATGTGCAAGTGGGAATGTGAGGGATAATGGCCACCAGGCAGGATTCTCAATTTCCTATGTGGCAATGTGGGGGTTAATGGTCACCATGCAGGATCCCAATCTCCTATGTGGCAATGTGAGGGATAATGGCCACCATGCAGGATCTCAATTTCCTATGTGGCAATGTGGGGGTTAATGGGTCAACTTGCAGGATTTAATCTCCTATGAGGGCAATGTGGGGGTTAATGGGCACCATGCAGGATCTCAATCTCCTTTGTGGCAATTGTGAAGGTTAATGGCACCATGCAGGATCTCAATCTACGATGTGGTTATGTGGGGGTTAATGGCACCATGCAGGATCTTAATCTCCTATGTGGTAATGTGGGGTTAATGGCACCATGCAGGATCTCAATCTCCTATGTGGCAATGTGAGGGTAATGGCCCATGAGGATCTCATATACTTGTTGGTATGTGGGGGTTTAATGGCACCATGCAGGACATCAATCTACCTATGTGGCATGTGAGGGTTAATGGCACCATGCAGGATCTCAATTATCCTATGGGGCAATGTGAGGGTTTTAAGGAACCATGCAGGATCTCAATCTCCTATTGTGGCAAGTGAGGGTTAATGTCACCATGCAGGATCTCAATGCTATATGTCGTAATGGCGGGTTAATGGCACATGCAGGATTTAATCTCCTATGTGGCAATGTTAGGGTTAATGGGCTCTATGCAGGTCTCAATCTCCTATTGGTAATGTGAGGGTTAATGGCAAATGCAGGATCTCAATCTCCTATGTGGTAATTGAGGTTAATGGTACCATGCATGATCTCAATCTCCTATGCGGCCAATGTGAGGGTTAATGTCACCATGCAGGATCTCAATCTCCTATGTGGTAATGTGGGGGTTAATGGCACCATGCAGGGTCTCAGCCATTATCATCAAATGCCACATAGGAGATTGAGACCTGCATGGTGCATTAACCCCCACATTACCCATGGAGATTGAGATTCTCATGGTGGCCATTAACCCTCACATTGCCACATAGGAGATGGAGATCCTGCATGGTGACCATTAACCCTCAATTTGCAATAGTAGATTGAGGATACTGCATGTTGCCATTACCTCACAGCCAACTAAGAGATCCTGCATGGTGCCATTCACCCTCCCATTGCCACAATGAGATTGAGATCCGCATGGTGCCATTATCCCTCACATTGCCACATGGAGATTAAGATCCTGCATGGTGCCATGAACCTTCACTTACCACATTACATAGAGAGATTGAGATCCTGCATGGTGGCCATTAACCCTCACATTGCCCACATATGAGTTGAGATCTGCATGGTGACCATTAGCCCTCACATTGCCACAGAGGAGATTGAGAAACCTTCATGGTGGCCATTAACCCTCACATTGCCACATAGGAGATTGAGATCCCGCATGCTGCCATTAACCCCCACATTGCACAGAGATTGAGATCCTGAATGGTGGCCATTAACCCTTACTTTGCCACATAGGAGATTGAGACCTGGATGGTGTCATTAACCTACATTACCACATATGGAGATTGATATCCTGTATGGTGCCATTAACCCTCACATTGCTACTACTTAGCAATATGGGGGTTAATGGCACCATGCAGGGTCTCTTAATCTCCTATGGGCAATGTGAGGGTTAATGGCCACCATGCAGGATTCAATCTCCTATGTGGTAATGTGAGGGGTTAATTAATTAAAAATTAATTAATTTTTTAATTAATTAACCCCCACATTGTCAAAGGAGATTGAGATCCTGCATGGTGCCATTAACCCCCACATTACCACATAGGAGATTAAGATCCTGCATGGTGCCTATGTGGCAATGTGAGGGTTAATGGCACCAAGAGGATCTCAATCTCTTATGTGGCAATGTGAGGGTTAATGGCCCACCATGGAGGATCGTCAATCTCATATGTGGCAAAGGTGAGGTTACTGTCACCAGTGCAGGCATGCTCGATCTCCTATGTGGAATGTAAGGGTTAATGGCACATGCGGATTCTCAATCTCCTATGTGGCAATTGT
>JAACNH010003375.1:0-29619 GCA_019447015.1 Hymenochirus boettgeri
ACAGTGAGAACAGACACATAAAGGGTCCCATACAGTGAGAACAGACAGTAAAGGTCCCATACAGTGAGAACAGATAGTAAGGTCCCATACAGTGAGAACAGACAGTTCATACAGTGAGAACAAGACACGTTAAGGTCCCATACACGTGAGAACAGACAGTAAGGTCCCATACAGTGAGAACAGACAGTAAAGCTCCATACAGTAAGAACAGACAGTAAAGCTCCCATACAGTGAGAAACAGACATAAAGGACCCATACAGTGAGAACAGACAGTAAAGGTTCCATACAGTGAGAACAGACAGTTAAGGCTCATACAGTGAGAACAGACAGTAAAGGACCCATACAGTGAGAAACAGACAGTAAAGGTCCCATACAGTGAGAACGACAGTAATAAGGTCCCATACAGTGAGAACAGACAGTAAAAAATGTTCTAGTGTAAAAAAAAAAAGTAATAATATTGCATATTGATAAAATATATTTATTCCATTGATTACTAATGAACAGTAATAGAGAGTGATGGGGAACGGAGTATAAAGCCCCATTTTTTCTTGATTTGTTATAATTTTGCTTGCATTTAATAAAATGTGGTATTAGAGGAAAATTGCTGCCCTTTGGATCAGCCCAAGTCCCCCTTTCAAGACATATACACATATACTCTCTCCCACACAAAGGCATCCACCATTTGTTTGCTGTGTACGCCATCATGTGATAGTGTTGCACTAGTTCTTATGTTATCTTATGGTAACTTATGTTATCGCACTATATAATATATACTCTGACACTAACAACATTATACACACTCTGATGCACATACTGTATACTCACTATCACACACATACAGAAACTCTTACTCATACACATACTATCACATACTGTTACATCACATAACTCTGGTGACATCACACCTATACTGTCACATATCACACATACACCCAGTCACCCACTGTCACACATGTGCTCTACAGTCATGTACTATAAATGAAGGCTATCACACATGCTGTCTCTTAATACATACCTTTACACAATGTCCCACAACATACACTTTTACTCTGTTATAGAATTACATTTATTTCACAAATTTGTTTTATTATACCACACACACACTCTCACACCTCATTAACACAACCGGAGTAGCTGAAAAACAGTTCAGTTAAATAAACAGTCTAATTTATGTGGTGACCTCCAGGTCAATTCCAAGTTGGACACATCTGCAAGGACAAGTGCATGTTTAGGTAAGCAAAAGAACTGCCCTTTCTGCTGCACCACTAGTATATCGGAGTCCAGGCTTGGTAGTTAAAAGCAAAAATTTATTTCCAGTTAGTTAAAACATGATGAGCAGGCTTAACCCTTCGCTGCCAGCAGAATTCACCACTTTGCGTGCGTTAAATGCCAGAAGAATTTTCAGGATTTTAGACACATTTGGTTCAGTCAAGTCACAGTAGGAAACCCCCCAGTAAATCAGGAATTTATACATTATAAAATTTTCTGGAAATTTTACCGGAATTATGGAAATATGTCAAAAAAATTAAAAATGTGCAAGTGTTCAGGCTTTTTCCCCTTTTTTCTTTATAGTTATCTTAAGGTACACACAAAAATCTTATGTTTCTAAAGCTCTGATACTCCCGAGTACAATACAAGATATATGTAGGTTCCCCACTTTTCTGTCTAGGAGACCCCCCCAAACTAAAACTGCACCTTCAAGAATATACACCAAATTAAAATGTATAACCACTTCTGATGGTTAACACAGAATATCTTCCAAATTAACTAAAAATCCCCACAAGTGAGATATTTTAGAAAACTACACACCCACAGGATATTATGAGTGAGGTTAGTTTTGATCAAAATGCAGATACCGGACGCAGCTCTTCATCCAATTGTAAGTTATTTTCTCACATTTTCCTTTTGTCCTCAACTGTAAAATCAGAGCCAAAATCAAATGCGAATTTCAGCTAAAACTGTGGAGAAAGTTCAAATGCATCTCAAATATGAAAGCCTAACCCTCCCGAATAAAACGGTATGCCAATTCATGTGTAAAACCAGAGACATGGGTACCAACTAACCCAGAGCGTGACCAATGCCAAATGTCCGTTACAGCAAAATAAATTAGCCGCTTTGCATTTGAACAGTCTGCAGTTTTCCCAAAAAAACACCCAACTAGAAAACACCCCACAACCTAATATTCCTGAAATCTACACAACTGCAGCATGTAAGGCTATGTTCGTCATTCATACCATCAATGGTGTGGCCGCAGTTCTTCGTAGAGTTCGCACTTTCACAGATTTCTAAAAAAATTAACATCAAACAACATTCAAAAGGTAGAATCATGTCAAAAACTCAAGGAATGTAAAAAAAAGTTACTAAAATACCATCTCCCAAATGTCTAAATCAAACGGTATGACATTTGTATGGTTACACAGGCGGACGTGGAAGCGAAAAGCCACAAGTGAGACATTGCACAATGCCTCAGAAAAAGCAAAATATTTATTGCCAACTCTGAATTTGAACAATCTGTAGTTTTTCCCACAAAACACCCCCGTAACTCAAAAATACCCCTCACAAACTATATATTCCTGAAATCTACCACACTTAGCTATGTAACTCTGTAGTTCGTTCATTCATACCATCATGGTGTGGGCGCAGTTTGGTGAGAAGTCACACTTTTTTGAAAAAATGACAAAAAAACAACTTCAAAGGGTAGAAATCATAGCCAAAACCTTATGGAATGTAAGAAAAAGTTACCATCAATCCCCAAATTTCTCAAATCAAACAGTATGACATATGCCTGGTTACAAACACTCGTACGTGGAAGCAAAAGCCACGAATTGCACGATGGCTCAAAAACAGCAAAAAATATTTAGCCAACTCTGAATTTGAACAATCTGCAGTTTCCCACAAAACACCCGTAACTCAAAATACCCCTCACACCCCTGCCTTGCAGCCCAGAAGTGTATTGTTAGGTAAGCAAAAGAACTGCTGTTTCTGCTGTACCTTAGATATCGGAGTCCAGGTTTGGTTAGTTAAAACAACAATAGTGTACGTGAAGGCTGCTGGGACTCTCCCCTCCTCGTGTATCCAAACGGACTGAGTGGCCATGCTACCGTAGGAGTATCGGACGTCCTCCCAATTAGATCAGCAAATGAACAAAGTATGTTTGAAGCGGCCTCCTCAACAGCATCAATCAGGAGACGTGAAGTCAACAGCTGTACATAAAACTTAGCTTTTAATAGTGGAGATAAAAAGCATTTTTATTTTAGTAACTGGTCCATATACAATACAATAAGACTGCCAATTGCCTGACGCGTTTCGTGCAACGGACACTTCATCAAGAGAAATTGGCTACTACACACCTAGTCTAAATAGATCACAATAGCAATAACATTAGCATATCTAATGAATATTGACATACTCAATAGTAAGCTAATATATTCAAGAAGGTGGACAATTTTAACCTAGCAAACTAGAAAACACCATACACACATATTACATATACATATAATAATACATATGATAAAATCATCACCATATGAAATGTATTTAAAAAGAGAGAAGAAGATTGTACGGACAGGACATATTTATATACACATAATTACAAAAACAGTCAGCATATATAATTACTATAGCTAAATCTATGTGGATAGCATGTTGCACTAGCTAAATAATAAATAAGGATAAAGATTGCTACAAATTCACAATATAAAGATGGTAACAAACATTAAATGTTGAAATAAATATGGGACCTAACAATTCCCTAAATATATATATATCTGATATCCTCGTCATGCATGATTCATGAATAATAGCTTCATAAAACGGTGTATATATAAGTATATATATAATATAATAAGCAGAACCCTTTATAGAAAACAAGATACTTCCCAAACATAATTTCAAACCAGGGGTATCCGCGTCTAAATTAAAAATCATTGGGCTTCTTTACGATAAAGGACATCCTTACGACTCCCACCTCTTCTGAGAGCCCCTACTGAATATGCCCGAAAATTAAAGACATGCTGGAACCATCTTTATGTTTGTTATATGTTTGCTGAGGCTGAACGTGAGTTCGTGCTTTTATGTTAGATGTTCCAGAAACTGTCCTTAATTTTCTGGTGGTAAGACTACATATTGTTTCATGCAGTTGCAAGTTGCCAGATATATCACAAACTCTGCTTGACAATTAATATAGCTCTTAAGGGTAAACCCTGCCAGTAACCATACTTTAAACTCTGTAGATACTGTTTATATATCTGCAGAATGCATAATTTAGTTCACATTTATAAGTGCCAAGGTGGCAAAGCCAATTTGTCTGTTTCTGTATCTTCTTTTTCTCAGTGGCTAGGTGCCACTCTATTCGCAATAGAATACGATTTTTAGTAAGTAATTAGGTTGAGTAGGTAGTAGGGTCTCAAAATTGGATCTAGGATAAGTGTAGGCCATGTTTTTTAAGGATCATAGTATCTGTTTCGATTGAGCAGTATATGGGTTATCAAGAGAACTTACTCTTATTATTGTGTTCTCTTCATATTGTGAACCCTGTTATGGTCACTTTTGTCACTTTTCTGTCTGCTCTGGGATAAGTAATCGAACCAACATTCCTAATTGATGTTGTATGAAACTTTGAGTCATTTAATACAGCCCTATCATAGGCTTCCTTGATGTTTTAAACTAACCACGTTCGAGAAACCTATCCCATCTCCATTGCTCTCGTTTGAAAACTATCCCATGTAGAGCAGATTTTACGTATCTGCAGAAACTGACTAATGGGAATTGAATCTTAGTTGATTGTGGGGTGTGACTTTTATAATGAATTAAAAGTTTCTGTGGATATTTTTCCGGTATAAATCCGTACAACCACACCACTAATATTTTAAATTCAATATCCAGAAATGGTATATTCTGTGCATGCTCTCACTGGTAAATTTCAAATAAGTGTTTAGCATTGCAATATTCCATAATTTTAATAATCATCCTTTGTGCCCCGCCACACAATAATGAGGTCATCTATGTATCGATGTATTTAATGATGGTGTATTTGAAGGATTGTTACCTGAATATTAAAAGGTGCTCTCACCACCCCATATATAGGTTTGCATATGAGGGCGAAAAACTTGCCCCATAGCTGCCCCACAAGACTGCAAATAAAAATATCCTTCAAATTCCAAATAATTGTGTGATAACAGATACTCCAGACACAGGAGAATGTACTCATTTCAACTTTGTGGGAGATCCATTAGTAATTAAGCCAAAAATCAATGGCTTTAATCCCTGTTGGTGTGGAATGGAGAATACAAGTAGATACATCTACAGTGACCATAAATATTCTGTTAAAAATTCAAGACCCCTAATTTTTTAATAAGTCCCCAGTGTCCTCACATATGACCTTAGTTTACCGACCATGGGGATAAAAAAGGTATCTAAATATTCAGATAAGGGTTCACTTAATGATCCTATCCCCGTTTATATGGTCTCCCCTGGGGATAACAAAGATTTTTATGTACTTAGGAAGAAAATGGTAAATAGGAGTAACTGGTGTTTTGACCAATAGATATCATATTCCACAAGTGTAAGTATACCCATATCCCTGCCTTTATCCAAGATCTCTTTCAAGATCTCTTTTAAGATAATATTGCAGGTCGGATTGCTAATTAATCTAGAATAGTTTTCAGCATCAAAAAGTTGTCTTTCAGATTCTTGAAGAATATGACCTATCCATGACAAACAATTGAACCTCCTTATCAGATTGTTTAATGATATATAATCCTTGGATGCCAACGATTTTAAGGCAATTTTATTCTGTGGGGTAAGTTGTCATGGATAACTGCGATTACATGTTTAGACTGGACTTTGATGTAATAGATCAAGTCCTTTTCTATTAATTTTTGAAAATTCTGAATACATTGACCCTCTACTCTGTAAAGAAAGAATTTTGATGTTTTTTTAAGGGTAGTAGTACGAATCTGATTTATCATTAGAATCAATATTTATCAAATCCACCAAATCATGTATTTGCACAAATATCTGGAAAATCACAAATTGTCTTGTTCAGATGTGGATGTGTCAGGTAACATACCTGTATCATCACGACTCTGTTCAGAGTCCTCAAGTATATTAAACATATTGATACATTCATCATTGTCCACAGCAAAATGACGTGCCAAAGTGAGTTTCCTAATCAATCTATTAACATCTATAATGGTATCAAACAACAAAAAGAGACTGTTGGAAGAAATTAAACCTAAATTTAACACTTCACGTTCAGAATATGAAAGAGTCACATTTGATAAATTGATTATATTATCCTGAATTCCCTTCGAACTGTCGGTTATCTCATACAGTTTTTGTAAGTTCGACTGTGTGTGAACATATTTGACCTAATTCTTCAACGTCTCGCCCTTATTTTTGTTGATTTACTGGCTTTTTTAGTATCCTCTTTGGATATGATCTCCTCCGGATAAACCCCAAATCCTCCACTTCCGAATCTCCCGAAAATTCACTGAATGTACTGTCCATATCCGTTAAAGCTACACTTCTGTCGCTAGTATCAGTATATAGTATATCAGTATATCTGATTGGTATCCAGGGTCTGAAACTTGACGTCCTCGTACGTCTCAGTATGGGTCTGGGTGGAGACCTTTGATGATATCTAGAGTTTTTTATTTTGTTTGTAAAGTCAGGAACCTTCCATTTAAAGATATGACCTCCTCATGTTACATTTGTCTCTAAGGAATTATCCAATTTCCTTTTTGTATGTCATCTCTTGTTTATTAAGATTTTCTTGTTGTATCTGATTGTTGCTAGCTTTAAATGTAGATGTAGTAGTGTCCCCTTTAAAATGGCATTTAGTTCTTTAATTTCTTTCCAATTTCATTATTTGTGTGGTAGAACTCAATTAGTAATGTCATTAAAGCCAAAGAACAATCATTAAGGATTTCATTCCATCTATCCAAAAACGTAGGATTCACTTACCTAAATTGGGATTTTCTTATACGTAGTCCCCTTGGAACCCTGGATACAGCCAAGTATTTCTGCAGAGTAGAGAATTCCCACCATGTTTTCAATTCCTTAATTAGCAAAAGCTCCTTTTGTAAAGTAGGTTCGGGTGTCCATATTCGAATCACCATTACTATTAGTGCATCTGTATCAAACAGCTTGTGGCCCGTTCATAACGGTTGTGTTAAATGTCACTCGTCTCCATTATAACAAATATTAAATTGAATATTTATGAAGCACATCTCTCAAAAAATATAGCATTATATAGCATCACTATCTCTGAGGAAACACAACAAGCACTCCATAAGATAATGTACGTATTACTCACAGTTTCCACATTCAGAGTGTGCACGATGCAAATTGTAGAGGTGAGAACAAAGATGATATCTGGAGGGTGGTTTAGTGTCACCGTTTCGCCCATATCACGTAAGTATCTCAAAAGTAACAACAATAGTGTACGTGAAGGCTGCTGGGACTCTCCCCTCCTCCGTGTATCCAAAAGGACTGAGTGGCCACGCTACCGTAGGAGTACGACGTCCTCCCAATTAGATCAGCAAATTAACAAAGTATGTTTTGGAGCACTATTTAATCTCCACTATTAAAAGCTAAGTTTTATGTACAGCTGTTGCCTTCACGTTCCTGATTGATGTCTGTTGTGGAGGCGTGCTCCAAACATACTTTGTTCATTTGGTTAGTTAAAGCAAATATTTATTTCCAATTAGTTTAAACATGATAGCAGGCTGAAAGAAGTTGGGGTAAACATCCCCCAACAAACTATATATTTTTGGAATCTACACACCTTAGCAACGTAACCCTGTAGTTTGTTCATTCATACCATCAATTTGTGGCCGCAGTTTTGTAGAAATTCGCTTTTAGAAATGCCTAGACTAAACAGTGACCCCCAACTGCTTTCATCCTGATCATCATGTTGTTTAAAAACCACGTATAATGACGGTAAGCACAGTGGCTCAGTGGTAAGCAACTCCGCCCAGCAACACTGTAGTCGTGAGTTCAATTCCACGTTGGACACATCTGCAAGGACAACCAGATGGGTGGCATGTGTTAATGTCCTTCAGGCAAGACCTGACTGAAGTGTTGTACATATATTGCAAAGCACACCGAAAATTCTGCCGCTATATATAGAGATATTTTTTTATTTATACCATCAATGTTGTGAGCCCAGTTCTTCATAGAAACATTAGCAGATTTTTTGAAATAGTGGCTCAGTGGCTCAGTGGTTAGCACTGCTGCCTTGCAGCCCAGAAGTTCATTGTTAGGTAAGCAAAATAACTGCTGTTTCTGTTACAGCTCCGAATATCGGAGTCCAGGCTTGGTTAGTTAAAGCAAATATTTATTTCCAGTTAGTTTAAAACATGATGAGCAGGCTTAACCCTTTCGCTGCCAGCAGAAATTCACCACTTTGCGTGCGTTAAATGCCAGAGAATTTTCAGGATTTTAGACACATTCAGTTCAGTCAAAGTCTACAGTAGGAAACCCCCCAGTAAATCGGAATATTATACATTGTTTTTTTTCAGCACAAAGTGTACTTTAACATGGTAACAAATTGTGTCATTTTTCTGGAAATTTTACTGGAATTATGGGTAAAATAGTAAAAAAAAATTAAAAATGTGCAAATTTTCATGGTTTTTCCCATTTTACTTATAGTTAACTTAAGGTTACACAAAAAATCTTACTGTTTCTAAAAAGCTCCGATACTCCTGAGTACAACGATACCAGATATATGTAGGTACCCCACTTTTCCTGTACTAGAGAACCCCCAAACTAAAACTGCACCTTCAAGATATTACACCAAATTAAAATGTATAACCACTTCTGACTGGTTAACACAGATATCTTCCAAATTAACTAAAATATCCCCACAAGTGAGATATTTTTAGAAACTACACACCCACGGGTATACGAGTGAGGTAAGTTTGATCAAAATGCAGATACCTGGGCGCAGCTCTTCATCCAAGTGTAAGTTATTTTCTCACATTTTCCTTTTTTCCTCAACGTGTAAAATCAGAGCCAAAATCAAATGCGAATTTCAGCTAAAAACTGCAGAGGAAAGAAGTTTAAATGCATCTCAATATGAAAGCCTAACCCCTCCCGAATAAACGGTATGCCACATTCATGGGTGTACCCAGAGACATGGGTACCAACTAACCCAGCGTGACCAGTGCAAATGTCAGTAACAGCAAAAATAAATTAGCCAGCTTTGCATTTGAACAGTCTGAAGTTTATCCCAAAACACCCCCACACTTTTAGAATCTTGATCTTTGTATTTCTTAAAAACATCTAAAACATGGGGCGGCAAGGTGGCTCAGTGGTTAGCAACACCGCCCTGAAAGCAAAAGTACCACTGAGCAATCTGCAAGGACAACATTGGAATCTACACACCTTTAGCTACGTAACCTTGTTGTTTGTTCATTCATATTATCAATGTGTGGGCACAACTTTAGAAGACCCTTAAACATCACTGACCCACTTTTTTCAACTTTTTCATCTTGATCTCAAAATTTGGGCCGCAAGGTGGCTCAGTGGTTAGCAACCCACCCTGAAAGCAAACAGTCATGGGCTCCACTCTCACCTTTGTCCACCCTTTTCCACCAGATCTAACCACAAGGTTAATACCATTGTGGTCAACACATTACCCTATTTAGCCACCTTCTCTCCTTTTTCGTACTTATCCCTATAGCTTTGGTTCATTGTGTAACTGTTGTGTGGCACAATTTTAGAATCTTTGATCCTCTTGTGTATTCTTAAAAAACCTCTAAGACTTGGGGCCATCAAGATGGCTCAGTTGGTTAGCAACACCCACCCCAACCCATGACACGCCACCATGCCTCCTATGCCTCTATCTCCAATTGCTGAGCACACCTCTGCACAGTGTCACATTAGTATGTGGAATCTGTCATTCCGGAGCCCTTCATACCTTTATTTGCTCTGTTCGATCGTTCATTCATATTGTATGAATGTTGGGGCTTTCCCTCACCAACTGTTTACGACATGACACACTTGGATTTTTGTTTTTTGTTCGTAAAATACCTTCTAAGACTTTTTTGGCCTTGCTACAACGGTGGTCAGTGGTTGCACACGCACCCTAATAACCACTAACAAGCCCCTCATGGGCTCTCATTCCACATTCAATATCATCTGCGAGGGCAACATTGGAATCTGCACACCCTAGCTGCAACACCTTGGTGGTTTGGTTGTTGGTTCTTATTAATTTTGTGGGCACACTTTTAGAATCTTGATCTTTGTATTTCTTAAAAAACCTCTAAGATTCGGGGCATCAAAGGCTCAGTGGTTAGCAACACCACCCTCAACGCAAAATCTCATGGGCTCTATTCCACCCCTGAGCACATCTGTGAGGTCAACATTGGAATCTGCACAAATGTGTTGGTTGTTGGTTGGTTGGTATTATTAATGTTGTGGGCACAACTTTTAGAATCTTGATCTGTGTATTTCTTAAAAAACCTCTAAGACTTGGGGCATCAAGGTGGCTCAGTGGTTAGCAACACCACCCTCAACACAAAGCCCATGGGCTCCATTCCACCACTGATACATCTGCAGGTCAACATTGGAATCTGCACACCCTAGCTGCAACACTGTTGTTGGTTGTGTTTGGTTCGATATTAATTGTTGTGGGACACTTTTAGAATCTTGATCTTTGTATTTCTTAAAAAACCTCTAAGACTTGGTGGCCAAAGGTGGCTCATGGTTAGCAACACCAAGCCCTCAACGCAAAACTCTCATGGGCTCTATTCCACCCCTGAGCCAATCTGTGAGTCAACATTGGAATCGCACAACTTTGTGTTGGGTGTGGTGTATTATTAATGTTGTGGCACATCTTTAGAATCTTGATCTTTGTATTTCTTAAAAAACCTCTAAGACTTGGGGCTGGCAAGGTGGCTCAATGGTAGCAACACCACCTCAATGCACAAAGATCATGGCTATTCCACCCACTGAGTCACATCTGCAAGGGTCAACATTGGATGGAACTGCACACCTTAGCGCAAACCTGTTGTTGGTTGGTTGGTTCATTATTAATGTTGTGGGCACTTTTAGAATCTTGATCTTTGTATTTCTTAAAAAACCTCTAAGACTTGGGGCTGCAAGGTGGCTCATGGTTAGCCACAATGCCCCATCGCAAAAACTCATGGGCTCTCTCATTCCACCCACTGAGACATCTGCAGGTAACATTGGAATCTGCAACCCCTTAGCTGGACACCCTGTTGTTGGTTGGTTCGTTTATTAATTTGTGGGCACACTTTAGAATCTTGATCTTTGTATTTCTTAAAAACCTCTAAGACTTGGGGGGCAAGGTGGCTCAATGGTTAGCAACACCCCCTGAACACAAAAGCCTCATGGCGCCATTCTCCACCATGAGCACATCTGCAAGGTCAACATTGGAATCTGCAACCCTTAGCTGCAACACCCTTGTGGTTGGTTGGTTTTATTTGTATTAATGTTGGGCACACTTTTAGAATCTTGATCTTTGTATTTCTTAAAAAACCTCTAAACTTGGCAAGGTGGCTCAATGGTTAGCAAACTCCCCTGAACACAAAAGCTCATGTGGCTCCACTCCACCTCCTGAGCACACTGCAAGGTCAACATTGGAATCTGCACACCCTTAGCTGCAGCACCTTGTTAGTTGGTTGGTTAATTATTTATTAATGTTGTGGGCACACTTTTAGAATCTGATCTTTGTATTTCTTAAAAACCTTCTAAGACTTGGGGTGGCAAGGTGGCTCAATGGTTAGCACCCACCAGACAAGCTCCACCACCTGACACAAAAGTCATGGCTCCACTCCACTCCGAGCACATCTGTGAGGTCAACATGGAATCTGCACACTGTCGCTGCACACTTGTATTGGTTGGTTGGTTGGTGTTCGTAATTAATGTTGGGGCACACTTTTAGAATCTTGATCTTTGTATTTCTTAAAAAACCTCAAACTTGGGGTGGCAAGGTGGCTCAAGGTTAGCAAACGCCCTGAACACAAAAGCTCATGGCTCCATTCCACCCGAGCACATCTGAAGGTCAACATGGAATCTGCACACCTTAGCTGCGACCCGTTATTGGTTGGTTAATTCATTTCTATAATGTTGGGGCACCTTTTAGAATCTTGATCTTTGTATTTCTTAAAAAACCTACTAAGACTTGGGGTGGCAAGGTGGCTCAATGGTTAGAACACCACCCTGAACACAAAGCTCATGGCTTACTCCACCCCCCAGCACATCCGTGATGGCAACATTGGAATCCTGTGATCCACATTGAGCACATCAACATGGAAATCACATGTGCTCCACCTCATGAGCACATCTGCAAGGTCAAACATTAGAATCTGCACACCTTTAGCTGCAGCACCTTGTTATTGTTTGGTTGGTTCGTATTTAATGGTTGAGGCCACACTTTTAGAATCTTGATCTTGGTATTTCTTAAAAAACTTAAAACTTGGGGGGCAGGTGGCTCAATGGTTAGCAACACCGCCCTGAACACAAAAGCTCATTAACTCCACTCCACCCCTGAGCACATCTGTGAGGTCAACATTGGAATCTGCACACTTTAGCTGCAACACCTTGTTATTGGTTGGTTGGTTGGTTCATATTATTAATGTTTTGAGCACACTTTTAAAATCTTGATCTTAAAAAACCTCTAAGACTTGGGGTGGCAAGGTGGCTCAATGTTTAGCAAAGATCAAGATTTTAAAAGTGTGCTCAAAACATAATAATATGAACCAACAAACCAACACCAATAACAAGGTGTTGCAGCTAAGAGTGCAGATTCCATGTTGACCTCACAGATGTGCTCAGGGGTGGAGTGGAGTTATGAGCTTTTGTGTTCAGGGCGGTGTTGCTAACCATTGAGCCACCTTGCCACCCCCCAAGTTTTAGAGGTTTTTTAAGAAATACAAAGATCAAGATTCTAAAAGTGTGCCTACAACATAATAATACGAACCAACCAAACAATAACAAGGTGCTGCAGCTAAAGGTGTGCAGATTCTAATGTTGACCTTGCAGATGTGTCAGAGGTGGAGCACATGTTGATTCCAATGTTGATGTGCTCAGAGGTGGAGCACATGTTGATTCCAATGTTGACCTCACGGATGTGCTGGGGGGTGGAGTAGAAGCCAATGAGCTTTTGTGTTCAGGGGGTGTTGTAACCATTGAGCCACCTTGCCACCCCAAGTCTTAGAGTTTTTTTAAGAAATACAAAGATCAAGATCTAAAAGGGTGCCACAAACATTAATAGAAATGAATTAACCAACCAATAACAAGGGTGCTGCAGCTAAGGGTGTGCAGATTCCAATGTTGACCTTGCAGATGTGCTCAGAGGTGGAATGGAGCCCATGAGCTTTTGTGTTCAGGGCGATATTGCTAACCATTGAGCCACCTTGCCACCCCAAGTTTTAGAGGTTTTTTAAGAAATACAAAGATCAAGATTCTAAAAGTGTGCCCAAACATTAATATACGAACCAACACAAACAACACCCAATAAACAAGGTGTTGCAGCACTAAAGTGTGCAGATTCCAATGTTGACCTCACAGATGTGCTCGGAGGTGGAGTGGAGCCAATGAGCTTTTGTGTTCAGGGTGGTGTTGAGCTTTTGTGCTCAGGGTGGTGTTGCTAACCATTGAGCCCCTTGCCACCCCAAGTCTTAGAGGTTTTTAAGAAATACAAAGATCAAGATTCTAAAGTGTGCCCACAACATTAATAGAAATGAATTAAAACCAACCCAATAACAAGGTGCTGCAGCTAAGGGTGTGCAGATTCCAATGTTGACCTTGCAGATGTGCTCGGAGGTGAGTGGAGCCCATGGGCTTTGTGTTCAGGGCAGTTTTGCTAACCATTGAGCCACCTTGCTGGCCCAAGTCTAGAGGTTTTTAAGAAATACAAAGATCAAGATTCTAAAAGTGTGCCCACAACATTAATACAAATGAATTAACCAACCAACCACAGGGTGTTGCAGCTAAGGGTATGCAGATTCCAATGTTGACCTTCAGATGTGCTCAGTGGTGGAATGGAGCCCATGGGCTTTGTGTTCAGGGCGGTGTTGCTGGCCATTGAGCCACCTTGCCGACCCAAGTCTTGAGGTTTTTAAGAAATACACAAGATCAAGATTCTAAAAGTGTGCCCACAAGATTAATAATACGAACCAACCAACAACAAGGTGTCACAGCTGAAGGTTTGCAGATTCCAATGTTAACCTCGCAGATGTACTCAGTGGTGGAATAGAGCCCATGAGATTTGCGATGAGGGCAGTGTTGCTAACCACTGAGCCACCTTGATGCCCCAAGTCTTAGAGGTTTTTTAAGAAATACAAAGATCAAGATTCTAAAAGTGTGCCCACAACATTAATAATGTGAACCAACCAACAACAAGGTGTTGCTGCTAGGGTGTGCAGATTCCATGTTGCCTTCAAGACTCATGGTCTTTTTAATGTTATTGTATTTTATTGAGTTGACATATCTGTGAGTAGTGAATAGACCCATGAGCTTTTGCATTGAGGGTGGTGTTGCTAACACTGAGCCACCTTGATGCCAAGTCTTAGAGGTTTTTTAAGAAATACAAAGATCAAGATTCTAAAAGTGTGCCCACAACATTAATAATACCAACCAACCAACCAACCAACAACAAGTTGTGCAGATTCCAATGTTGACCTCACAGATGTGCTCAGGGGTGGAATAGAGCCCATGAGATTTTGGTTGAGGGTGGTGTTGCTAACCATTGAGCCACTTTGCCATCCTGAATCTTAGAGGTTTTTTAAGAAATCAAAGATCAAGATTCTAAAAGTGTGCCCAAAAAATTAATAATACGAACCAAAAAACAACCAACAAACAGGTGTTGCAGCTAAGGGTGTGCAGATTCCAATGTTGACCTCGCAGATGTATTGAGTGGGTGGAATAGAGCCAGGGCTTTTGTGTTGAGGGTGGTGTTGCTAACCACTGAGCCACTTGAGCCCCAAGCTTAGAGGTTTTTTAAGAAATACAAAGATCAATATTCTAAAAGTGTGCCCACAACATATAATATGAATGAACGATCGAACCAACAAATAAGGGTATGGAGCTAACGTGTGTGCAGATTCCAATGTTGACCTTGCAGATGTGCTCAGAGGGGGAATAGAGCATATGAGCTTTTGCGTCAGGGGGTGTTGCTAACCACTGAGCCATCTTGATGCCCCAAGTCTTAGGGTTTTTTAAGAAATACAAAGATCAAGATTCTAAAATTGTGCCACAAACATTACGAACCAACCAACAGCAGGTATTCAGCTAAAGGTGTGACCAATGTTGACCTTGCAGTGTGCTTGGGGGTGGGTGGAGCCCAGGACTGTTTGTTTCAGGGTGGGGTTGCTAACCACTGAGCCACCTTGGGCCCAAATTTTAGATCAAGATGAAAAAAGTTGGGGTCAGTGATGTTTAAGGCGATTCTAAAAGTGTGCCACACATTGATAATATGAATGAACAAACAACAAGGTTACGTAGTAAAGGTGTGTAGATTCCAATGTTGTCCTTGCAGATGTGCTCAGTGGTGACTTTTGCTTTCAGGGCGGGGTTGCTAACCACTGAGCCCCTTGCCGCCCCATGTTTTAGATGTTTTTTAAGAAATACAAGATCAAGATTCTAAAAGTGTGGGGGTGTTTTGGGATAAACTTCAGACTGTTCAAATGCAAAGCTGGCTAATTTATTTTTGCGTTACTGACATTTGGCACTGGTCACGCTCTGGGTTAGTTGGTACCATGTCTCTGGGTACACCCATGAATGTGGCATACCGTTTATTCGGGAGGGGTTGCTTTCATATTGAGATGCATTTAAACTTCCTCTGCAGTTTTTAGCTGAAATTCGCATTTGATTTTGGCTCTGATTTTACAGTTGAGGAAAAAAGGAAAATGTGGAAAATAACTTACACTTGGATGAAGAGTGCGCCCAGGTATCTGCATTTTGATCAAAACTTACCTCACTCGTAATATCCCGGTGGGTGTGTAGTTTCTAAAAATATCTCACTTGTGGGGATATTTTAGTTAATTTGGAAGATATGCTGTGTTAACCGTCAGAAGTGGTTATACATTTTAATTGGTGTAATATTCTTGAAGGTGCAGTTTTAGTTTGGGGGGGTCTCTAGTACAGGAAAGTGGGGTACCTACATATATCTGGTATCGTTGTACTCAGGAGTATCGGAGCTTTGAAACAGTAAGATTTTGTGTGGTAACCTTAAGTTAACAAGTAAAAATGGGAAAAAGCCATGAAAATGCACATTTTTAATTTTTTTTACATTATTTACCCATAATTCAGTAAAATTTCCAGAAAAATGACACATTTGTTGACCATTGTTAAAGTACACTTTGTGTGAAAAAAAACAATGTATAATATTCTGATTTACTGGGGGGTTTCCTACTGTAGACTGACTGAACTGAATGTGTCTAAAATCCTGAAAATTCTTCTGGCATTTAACGCACGCAAAGTGGTGAATTCTGCTGGCAGCGAAAGGGTTAAGCCTGTCATTCATGTTTTAAACTAACTGGAAATAAATTTGCTTTTAACTAACCAAGCCTGGACTCCGATATTTAGAGCTGTAACAGAAACAGCAGTTATTTGCTTACCTAACAATGAACTTCTGGGCTGCAAGGCAGCAGTGCTAACCACTGAGCCACTGACCACTATTTCAAAAAATCTGCTAATGTTTCTATGAAGAACTGGGCTCACAACATTGATGGTATAAATAAAAAAATCTATCTCTATATATAGCGGCAGAATTTTCGGTTGTGCTTTGCATTATTGTACAAATTCACGTCAGGTCTTGCCTGAAGGCATTAACACATGCCACCCATCTGGTTGTCCTTGCAGATGTGTCCAACGGTGGAATTGAACTCACGACTACAGTGTTGCTGGGCGGAGTTGCTTACCACTGAGCCACTGTGCTTACCGTCATTATGACGTGGTTTTTAAACAACATGATGATCAGGATGAAAGCAGTTGGGGGTCACTGTTTAGTCTAAGGCATTTCTAAAAGCGAATTTCTACAAAGAACTGCGGCCACAAAATTGATGGTATGAATGAACAAACTACAGGGTTACGTTGCTAAAGGTGTGTAGATTCCAAAAATATATAGTTTGTTGGGGGTATGTTTACCCACACTTCTTTCAGCCTGCTCATCATGTTTTAAACTAATTGGAAATAAATATTTGCTTTTAACTAACCAAATGAACAAAGTATGTTTGGAGCACGCCTCCACAACAGACATCAATCAGGAGACGTGAAGGCAAAAGCTGTACATAAAACTTAGCTTTTAATAGTGGAGATAAATAGTGCTCCAAACATACTTTGTTAATTTGCTGATCTAATTGGGAGGACGTCCGATACTCCTAAGGTAGCGTGGCCACTCAGTCCTTTTGGATACACGGAGGAGGGGAGAGTCCCAGCAGCCTTCACGTACAACTATTGTTGTTACTTTGTGAGATACTTACGTGATATGGGCGAACGGTGACACTAAACCACCCTCCAGATATCATCTTTGTTCTCACTCTACAAATTTGCATCGTGCACACTCTGAATGTGGAAACTGTGAGTAATACGTACATTATCTTAGGAGTGCATTGTGTGTTTCCTCAGAGATAGTGATGCTTATAATGCTATATTTTTTTGAGAGATGTGCTTCATAAATATTCAATTTAATATTTGTTATAATGGAGAAGAGTGACATTTACACAACCGTTATGAACGGGCCAACAAGCTGTTTGATACAGAGTGCACTAATAGTAATGGTGATTCGAATATGGACACCCGAACCTACTTGTACAAAAGGAGCTTTTGCTAATTAAGGAATTGAAAACATGGTGGGAATTCTCTACTCTGCAGAAATACTTGGCTGTATCCAGGGTTCAAGGGGACTACGTATTAAGAAAATCCCAATTTAGGTAATGTGAATCCTACGTTTTTGGATAGATGGAGAAATCCTTAATGATTGTTCTTTGGCTTTAATGACATTATAATTGAGTTCTACCACAAATAATGAATTGGGAAAGAAATTAAAGAACTAAATGCAATTTAAAGGGGACACTACTACATCTACATTTAAAGCTAAGCAACAATCAGATACAGAAAATCTTAATAAACAAGAGGATGACATTACAAAAAGGAAATTGGAAAATTCCTTAGAGACAAATGTAACTATGAGGGGGTCATATCTTAAATGGAAGGTTCCTGCTTTACAAAAAGAAAAAAACATCTAGATATCATCAAAGGTCTCCACCCAGACCCATACTGAGACGTAAGAGGACAGTCAAGTTTCAGACACCTGGATACCATCAGATATACTGATATACTATATACTGATACTAGCGACAAGAAGGTAGCTTTAACGGATATGGACAGTACATTCAGTGAATTTTCGGGAGATTCGGAAGTGGAGGATTTGGGGTTTATCCGGAGGAGATCATATCCAAAGAGGATACTAAAAAAGCCCGTAAATCAACAAAAATAAGGGCGAGACGTTGAAGAATTAGGTCAAACTATGTTCACACACAGTCGAACTTACAAAAACTGTATGAGATAACCGACAGTTCGAAGGGAATTCAGGATATATAATCAATTTATCAAATGTGATCTTTTCATATTCTGAACGTGAAGTGTTTAAATTTAGGTTTAAATTTTCTTCCAACAGTTCTTTTTCGTTGTTTGATACCATTATAGATGTTAATAGATTGTTAGGAAACTCACTTTGGCACGTCATTTTGCTGTGGACAATGATGAATGTATCAATATGTTTAATATACTTGAGGACTCTGAACAGAGTCGTGATGATACAGGTATGTTACCTGACACATAGTCCACATCTGAACAAGACAATTTGGGTGATTTTCCAGATATTTGTGCAATACATGATTTGGTGGATTTGATAAATATTGATTCTAATGATAAATCAGAATGTACATACTACCCTTAAAAACATCAAATTCTTTCCTTTACAGAGTAGAGGTCAATGTATTCGATTTTCAAAAATTAATAGAAAAGGACTTGATCTTATACATCAAGGGTCCAGTCTAAACATGTAATCGCAGTATCCATGACAACTTACCCACAGAATGAAAATTGCCTTAAAATCGTTGGCATCCAAGGATGATATAGTCATTAAACAATCTGATAAGGGAGGTTCAATTGTTGTCATGGATAGGTCATATTACCTTCAAGAATCTGAAAGACAACTTTTTGATGCTGAAACATATTCTAGATTAATTAGCAATCCGACCTGCAATATTATCTTAAAAGAGATCTTGAAAGAGATCTTGGATAAGGCAGGGATATGGGTATACTTACACTTGTGGAATATGAATATCTATTGGTCAAAACACCAGTTACTCCTATTACCATTTTCTTCCTAAAGTACATAAAAATCTTTGTTATCCCCAGGGGAGACCTATATAACGGGGATAGGATCATAAGTGAACCCTTATCTGATATTTTAGATACCTTTTTATCCCATGGTCTGTAAACTAAGGTCATATGTGAAGGACACTGGGGACGTATTAAAAAATTAGGGGTCTTGAATTTTAACAGAATATTTATGGCTCACTGTAGATGTATCTAGCTTGTATTCTTCCATTCCACCAACAGGGGATTAAAGCCATTGATTTTTGGCTAATTACTATATGGATCTCCCACAAAGTTGAAATGAGTACATTCCCTGTGTTGGAGTATCTGTTATCACACAATTATTTGGAATTTGAGGATATTTTTATTTGCAGTCTTGTGGGGCAGCTATGGGGGCAAGATTTTCGCCCTCATATGCAAACCTATATATGGGGTGGTGAGAGCACCTTATATATATTCAGGTAACAATCCTTTCAAATACAACATCATTAAATACTATCGATACATAGATGACCTCATTATTGTGTGGCGGGGCACAAAGGATGATATATTAAAATTTATGGAATATTGCAATGCTAATACACTTAATTTGAAATTTACCAGTGAGAGCAATGCACAGAATTACCATTTCTGGATATTGAATTTAAAATATTAGATGGTGTGGTATGTACGGATTTATAACCGGAAAAATATCACCAGAAAAATTTTAATTCATTATAAAAGTCAACACCCCAAATCAACTAAAGATTCAATTCCCATTAGTCAGTTTCTGCAGATACGTAAAATCTGCTCTACATGGGTAGTTTTCAAACGAGAGCAATGGAGATGTGGGATAGGTTTCTCGAACGTGGTTAGTTTAAAACCATCAAGGAAGCCTATGATAGGGCTGTATTAATGACTCAAAGTTTCATACAACATCAATTAGGAAGTTGGTTCGATTACTTTCCCAGAGCAGACAGAAAAGTGACAAAAGTGACCAGTAACAGGGTTCACAATATGAAGAGACACAATAATAAGAGTAAGTTCTCTTTGATAACCCCATATACTGCTCAATCGAAACAGATACATATGATCCTTAAAAAACATGGCCTACACTTATCCTAGATCCAATTTTGAGACCCTTACTACCTACTCAACCTAATATTACTTACTAAAAATCGTATTCTATTGCGATAGAGTGGCACCTAGCCAACTGAGAAAAAGTAAGATACAGAAACAGACAAATTGGCTTTGCCACCTTGGCACTATAAATGTGAACATAAATTATGCAAATTCTGCAGATATATAACAATCTACACAGAGTTTAAGTATGGTTACTGGCAGGGTTTACCCAATTAAGAGCTATATTAATTGTCAAGCAGAGTTTGTGATATATCTGGCAACTTGCAACTGCATGAAACAATATGTAGGTCTTACCACCAGAAAATTAAAGGACAGGTTTCTGGAACATCTAAAGCATAAAGCACAGAACTCACGTTCAGCCTCAGCAAACATAAACAAACAATAAAGATGGTTCCAAGCATGTCTTTAATTTTAGGGCATAGATTCAGTAGGGGCTCTCAGAAGAGGTGGGAGTCGTAAGGATGTCCTTTATCGTAAAGAAGCCCAATGGATTTTTAATTTAGACGCGGATACCCCTGGTTTGAAATTATGTTTGGGAAGTATCTGTTTTCTATAAAGGGTCTGCTTATTATATTATATTATACTGTATTATACCGTTTTATGAAGCTATTAATTCATGAATCTATGCATGACGAGGATATCAGATATATATATATTTAGGGAATTGTTAAGGGTCCCATATTTTATCAACATTTAATGTTTGTTACCATCTATATTGTGATATTGTAGAATCTTTATCCTTTATTTTATTTAGCTAGTGCAACATGCTATCCACATAGATTTAGCTATAGTAATTATATATGCTGACTGTTTTTGTAATTATGATGTATAAAATATGTCCATGTCCGTACAATCTTTCTTCTCTCTTTTTAAATACATTTCATATGGTGATGATTTTATCATATGTATATATATGTATATGTGTATATGTGTGTTATGGTGTTCTAGTTTGCTATGGTTAAAATTGTCCACCTTCTTGAATATATTAGCTTACTATTGAGTATGTCAATATTCAATTAGATATGCTAATGTTATTGCTATTGTGATCTATTTAAGACATAGGTGTGTAGTAGCCAATTTCCTCTGATGAAGTGTCGTTGGGCACGAAACGCGTCAGGCAATTGGCAGTCTTATTGTATGTGTATATGGACCAGTAACTAATAATAAATGCTTTTTAATCTCCACTATTAAAAGCTAAGTTTTATGTACAGCTGTTGACTTCGTCTCCTGATTGATGTCTGTTGAGGAGGCCTGCTTCAAACATACTTTGTTATTTGCTGATCTAATTGGGAGGACGTCCGATACTCCTACGGTAGCATGGCCACTCAGTCCGTTTGGATACACGGAGGAGGGGAGAGTCCCAGCAGCCTTCACGTACACTATTGTTGTTTTAACTAACCAAACCTGGACTCCGATATACTAGAGGTACAGCAGAAACAGCAGTTCTTTTGCTTACCTAACAATACACTTCTGGGCTGAAGGCAGGGGTGTGAGGGGTATTTTGAGTTAGGGTGTTTTGTGGGAAAAACTGCAGATGTTCAAATTCAGAGTTGGCTAAATATTTTTGCTGTTTTTGAGCCATCGTGCAATTCGTGGTTTTGCTTCCACGTACGAGTGTTTGTAACCATGCATATGTCATACTGTTTGATTAGGATATTTGGGAGATTGATGGTAACTTTTTCTTACATTCCATAAGGTTTTGGCATGATTTCTACCCTTTGAAGTTGTTTTTTGTTCATTTTTTCAAAAAAGTGTGACATTCTACAACAAACTGCGCCACACCATGATGGTATGAATGAACGAACTACAGAGTTACATAGCTAAAGTTGTGTAGATTTCAGGAATATATAGTTTGTGAGGGGTATTTTTGAGTTACGGGGGTGTTTTGTGGGAAAAACTACAGATTGTTCAAATTCAGAGTTGGCTAAATTTTTGCTTTTTTCTGAGGCATTGTGCAATGTCTCCACTTGTGGCTTTTCGCTTCCACGTCGCCTGTGTAACCATACAAATGTCATACCGTTTGATTTAGGACATTTGGGAGATGGATATTTAGTAACTTTTTTTTACATTCCTTGAGGTTTTGACATGATTTCTACCTTTTGAATGTTGTTTGATGTTAATTTTTTTAGAAAATCTGTGAAAGTGGAAATTCTACGAAAAACTGCGGCCACACCATTGAGGTATGAATGAACGAACTATAGCCTTACATAGCTGCAGTTGTGTAGATTTCAGGAATATATAGGTTGTGGGGGGTGTTTGAGTTGGGGTGTGTTTTTGGGAAAAACTGCAGACTGTTCAAATGCAAAGCTGGCTAATTTATTTTGCTGTAAGACATTTGGCATTGGTCACGCTCGGGTTAGTTGGTACCCATGTCTCTGGTTTTACACATGAAGTGGCATACGTTTATTCGGAGGGGTTGGCTTTCTATTTGAGTGCATTTGAACTTCCTCCACAGTTTTAGCTGAAATTCGCATTTGATTTTGGCTCTGATTTTACAGTTGAGGAACAAAAGGAAAATGTGAGAAAATAACTTACAATTGGATGAAGAGCTGCGTCCGGGTATCTGCATTTTGATCAAAACTAACCTCACTCATAATATCCTGTGGTGTGTAGTTTCTAAAAAATCTCACTTGTGGGATATTTTAGTTAATTTGGAAGATATTGTGTTAACCATCAGAAGTGGTATACATTTTAATTTGGTGTAATATTCTTGAAGGTGCAGTTTTAGTTTGGGGGGGTCTCCGTACAGGAAAAGTGGGGAACCTACATATATCTTGTATTGTACTCGGGAGTATCAGAGCTTTAGAAACAGTAAGATTTGTGTGTAACCTAAGATAACTAAAGAAAAAAAGGGAAAAAGCCATGAACACTTGCACATTTTTAATTTTTTTGACATTTTTATCCATAATTTCCGGAAAATTTCCAAAAATTTTATAATGTTATAATTCCTGATTTACTGGGGGGTTTCCTACTGTAGACTTGACTGACCAAATGTGTCTAAAATCCTGAAAATTCTTCTGGCTTTAACGCACGCAAAGTGGTGAATTCTGCTGGCAGCGAAAGGGTTAAGTGCTCATCATGTTTTAAACTAACTGGAAATAAATTTTGCTTTAACTACCAAGCCTGGACTCCGATATACTAGTGGTGCAGCAGAAAGGGCAGTTCTTTTGCTTACCTAAACATGCACTTGTCCTTGCAGATGTGTCCAACTATGGAATTGACCTGGAGGTCACCACATAATTAGATGCTGTTTATTTAACTGAACTGTTTTAGCTACTCCGGTTGTGTTAATGTATGTGTGAGAGTGTGTGTGTGAGGATAAATAACATTTGTGAAATTAAGAATGTAATTCTATAACAGAGTAAAGTGTATGTGTGGGACATTGTGTAAAGGTATGTATTTAAAGAGACAGCATGTGTGATAGCCTTCATTTTATAGTACATGACGTAAGAGCATGTGTGACAGTGGGTGACTGGGTGTATGTGTGATAATGTGACAGTATAGGTGTGAATGTCAACAGAGTTATGTTGTAACAGTATGTGATAGTATGTGTATGAGTAAGAGTTTCTGTATGTGTGTGATAGTGAAGTGAAGTATACAGTATGTGCATCAGAGTGTGTATAATGTTGTTAGTGTCAGAGTATATATTATATGAGTGCGATAACATAAGTTACCATAAGATAACATAAGAACTAGTGCCACACTATCACATGATGGCGTACACAGCAAACAAATGGTGGATGCCTTTGTGTGGGAGAGAGTATAGTGTGTATATGTCTTGAAAGGGGGACTTGGGCTGATCCTAAAGGGCAGGCAATTTTCCTCTAAATACCACATTTTATTAAATGCAAGCAAAATTAAAAAATCAAGAAAAAATGGGGCTTTATACTACAGTTCCCCATCACTCTCTATTACTGTTCATAGTAATCAATGGAATAAATATATTTTATCAATATGCAATATTATTACTTTTTTTTTTACACTAGAACATTTTTACTGTCTGTTCTCACTGTATGGGACCTTAACTGTCTGTTCTCACTGTATGGGACCTTTACTGTCTGTTCTCACTGTATGGGTCCTTTACGTCTGTTCTCACTGTATGAGACCTTAACTGTCTGTTCTACTGTATGGAACCTTTACTGTCTGTTCTACTGTATGGGTCCTTTAGTGTCTGTTCTCACTGTATGGGAGCTTTACTGTCTGTTCTTACTGTATGGGAGCTTTACTGTCTGTTCTCACTGTATGGGACCTTTACTGTCTGTTCTCACTGTATGGGACCTAACTGTCTGTTCTCACTGTATGGAACTGTCTGTTCTCATGTATGGGACCTTTACTATCTGTTCTCACTGTATGGGACCTTTACTGTCTGTTCTCACTGTATGGGACCTTTATTGTCTGTTCTCACTGTATGGGACCTTTACTGTCTGTTCTCACTGTATGGGACCTTTACTGTCTGTTCTCACTGTATTGGTCCTTAGTGTTCGTTTCTCACTGTATGGAGCTTTACTGTGGTTCTCACTGTATGGGAGCTTTACTGTCTGTTTCCACTGTATGGGACCTTAACTGTTGTTCTCACTGTATGGTACCTTAACTGTCGTGTTGCACTGTATGGAAACGTCTGTTCTCACTGTATGGGACCTTTACTATGTTATCACTGTATGGGACCTTTACTGTCTGTTCTCACTGTATGGGACCTTTACTGTCTGTTCTCCTGTATGGGACCTTACTGTCTGTTCTCACTGTATGGGACTTAACTGTTCTGTCTCACGATGGGACCTTAACTGTCTGTTCTCACTGTATGGAATGTCGTTCTACTGTATGGGACCTTAACTGTCGTTCTCACTGTATGGATGTCGTTCTCACTGTATGGAACTGTCTGTTCTCACTGTATGGAAACTGTCTGTTCTCACTGTATGGAACTGTCTGTTCTCACTGTATGGGACCTTACTATTGTTCTCACTGTGTGGGACCTTACTGTCTGTTCTCACTGTATTGGACCTTTACTGTCTGTTCTCACTGTAGGGACATTTACTGTCTGTTTTCACTGTATGGGACCTTAACTGTCTGTTCTCACTGTAGGAATGTCTGTTCTCACTGTATGGACCTTAACTGTCTGTTCTCACTGTATGGAACTGTTTGTTCTCAATGCATGGTACCTTTACGGTCGTTTCACTGTATGGACCTTTACTGTTGTTCTCATGGTATGGGACCTTACTGGCTGTTCACTGTATGGGTCTTTACTGTTTGTTCTCACTGTATGAGACCTTAACTGTTGTTCTCACTGTATGGAACCTTACTGTCTGTTCTCTGTATGGGTCCTTAGTGTCTGTTCTCACTGTATGGAGCTTACTGTTGTTCTTATGTATGGGACCTTTACTGTCTGTTCTCACTGTATGGGACCTTAACTGTCTGTTTCACTGTATGGGACCTTAACGCTGTTTACTTTTGGAATGTCTGTTCTTACTGTATGGGACCTTAACTGTCTGTTCTCACTGTATGGAAACTGTCGTGTTCTCACTGTATGGAACTGTCTGTTCTCACTGTATGGAGCTGTCTGTTCTCACTGTATGGGACCTTTACTATCTGTTCTCACTGTGTGGGACCTTACTGTCTGTTCTCATGTATTGACCTTTACTGTCTGTTCTCACTGTATGGGACCTTTACTGTCTGTTTTCACTGTATGGGACCTTAACTGTCTGTTCTCACGTATGGAACTGTCTGTTCTCACTGTATGCGACCAACTGTCTGTTCTCACTGTATGGAACTGTTTGTTCTGACGCATGGGACCTTTACGGTTCGTTCTCACTGTATGGGACCTTTACTGTCTGTTCTCACGGTATGGGACCTTTACTGTCTGTTCTCACTGTATGATTATTTTTCTTCCAAAATACAAAAATATGTGTAATCAAGTGTGTATAATGTGCTAGTGTCAGAGTATATATTTATATGTGTGCGATAACATAAGTTACCATAAGTAACATAAGAAACTAGTGCCACACTATCACATGATGGTGTACACAGCAACAAATGGTGGATGCCTTGTGTGGGAGAGAGGTACAGGAGAGAACTGAACTTAGGTACCTGTGTACATTGAGTTCAGCTCTGTAGTGTGTATAGTCTTGAAAGGGGGACTTGGGCTGATTTTAAAGGGCAGGCAATTTTCCTCTAAATACCACATTTATTAAATGCAAGCAAAAATTATAATAAAGCAAGAAAAAATAGGGCTTTATACTACAGTTCCCCATCACTCTTTTACTGTTCAGTAGTAATCCATGGAAATACATTTATCATTATGCAATATTATAACTTTTTTTTTTTACAGTAGAACATTTTTTACTGTCTGTTCTCACGTGTATGGGACCTTAACTTGTTTCTCACTGTATGGAACCTTTACTGTCTGTTCTCACTATAGGGTCCTTTACGTCTGTTCTCACTGTATGGGAGCTTTACTTCTGTTCTCACTGTATGGGAGCTTTAATGTCTGTTCTCACTGTATGGGACATTTACTGTCTGTTCTCACTGTATGGAATGTGTTCTCAATGTATGGGACCTTTACTATCTGTTCTCACTGTATGGGACCTTTACTATCTGTCTCATGTATGGGACCTTTCTGTCTGTTCTCACGGTATGGGACCTTTACGACTGTTCTCACTGTTGGGACCTTAACTGTCTGTTCCACTGTATGGAACTGTCGTTTCTCACTGATGGGGCCTTAACTGTCTGTTCTTACTGTATGGAACTGTCTGTTCTTACTGTATGGACCTTAACTGTCTGTTCTCACTGTATGGGACTTGTCTGTTCTCACTGTATGGACCTTTACTATCTGTTCTCCCTGTGTGGACCTTTACTGTCTGTTCTCACTGTTGGGACGTTACTGTCTGTTCTCACTGTATGGGACCTTAACTGTCTGTTCCACTGTATGGAACTGTCTGTTCTCACTGTATGGGACCTTAACTGTCTGTTCTCACTGTATGGAACTGTTTGTTCTCACTGTATGGGACCTTTACGGTCTGTTCTCCACTGTATGGGACCTTTACTGTCTGTTCTCACGGTATGGGACCTACTGTGTTTCCACGTATGGGACCTTACTGTCTGTTCTCACTGTATGATTATTTTTGCTTCAAAATACAAAAATATGTGTAATTGATTGGGTAATGGGTGTGGCTTTAAATGGGAGTGGTTGTTGTGGGCACGGCTAAAATCATTTTTTTTTTTACTCTGAAAGTTGTCCGAGACTTTTTTTTAGAAATGTTGGTAATATATATAGGGGTGTGTTTAGTGTAAAAAAAAAACCAGCAGTCAAATACAGATCTGGCTATTTTTTTTAATTTAGCTTTTTACTGCCAGTTGACATGGGTAAGCTGGTAGCTATGTCTCTGAGTACACCATGAATGTAGCATACATTTATTTCAGGAGGGAAAAAAGGAAAATATGAGAAATAAAACTTACAATTAGATGAAGAGCTTTGCCTGGTATTGCAATGCAATCAAAAACTTACCTCACACTCATAAAACCCTGTGGGTATCAATTGTAGGGATTATTTAGTTATTGGTAGATTTAATTTTGGTGTAATATTCTTGAAAGTGCTGGTTTAGTTTGGGGGTTCTTTGTATAAGAAAAGTGGGGGTACCTGCATACAGGTGCGGTATTTTAGTATCATTGTAATCTGGAGTATCAGAGCTTTTAGAAACAGTTTTTGTGCGAAAAAAAATCAAAAAATTTGCAAACTTTAAATTTGTTTATATTATTTTACCCCACAAATCCAGTAAAATCTTCAGACAATTTACAAAATTTTGTAATCTGTTAACATCAATTTTCTGCAAATAAAAAAGATGTATAATATGTCACGATAGAGATGGTCGAACTACTGAAGTTCGGTCCGTTTTCGAACTTTCGAAATATTTTGAAAGTTCGCAAGTTCGAAAACGGAACGGACCCATTAAAGTCTATGGGAGGAAATAGTTCTAAAAGTTCGAGTCAAATACAGCTAAAAATTAATGGTAACTTAATGTAAATGGCTGTGGGGACACTGGGAAATGGTCTGGGGAACATGTTTCCAATATCCAGGACTTTCGTAAATCGATTTTACATCTCCACGCGCGTAATTTGCACTCTCGTGTTTGAACGTTGAGGTAACATGGAACATTTTACTCGCGGATTCGATACCGCGTATAGGTTCTATGGACACTTAATCGCGGATTCATGTTCGCGCCTAGTAACCATGTAAATTTACTCGCGGATTCGATTTCGACATCGATTATAATCCCTTCTTCCCATTGACTTCATATGCAATCCAGGATCTAAATCAAGCCTGGAAAGTGGGTTTGAGTCATTCCACCATTACTTTCCCACACAGAAAGATGGCCCCATGCAGTTTGACAACATTATTTTGGAGCCAGGCAGGCTTGGCCCTCCCGGACAGACCCCATACCCATTGGCTTCTCTCCCTCAGTGTATGCTTCGTGCAAGGGAAAGCTGGAAGGAGATAGGGTTTGTAGGAACAGCACATTGAGTAGCAGTAGATTCACTCAGTTTGATAAAATTATTGCAGAGCCAGGCAGGCTTTGCCTCGGAAGACCATACCCATTGGCTTCTCTCCCTCAGAGTATGCTTTGTGCAGGGAAAGCGTGGGAAGGAGATAGGGTTTTAGGAACAGCACCATTGAGTAGCAGTAGACCCACTGCAATGGACAACATTATTGCGGAGCCATGCAGGCTTGTCCCCCCTCCAGACAGACCCCATACCCATTCGCTCTCTCCTCCGAGTATGCTTCATGCAAGGGAAAGCGGGAAGGAGATAGGGTTTGTAGGAACAGCACATTGAATAGCAGTAGATTCACTTCAGTTGACAACATTATTGCGGACAGGCAGCTTGGCCCCTCCGGACAGACCCCATACCCCATTGGCTTCTCTCCTCCTCAGTGTATGCTTTGTGCAAAGGAAAGCTGGGAAGGAGATAGGGTGTGTAGGCACGCACCATTGAGTAGCAGTAGATTCACTTCAGTTTGACAACATTATTGCGGAAGCCAGCAGCTTGGCCCCTCGGACAGACCCCTACCCCTTTGGCTTCTCTCCTCCGTGTTATGCTTTGTGCAACGGGAAACGAGGGAAGGATTTCGATTTCCCCAGCTCTTATGGA
>JAACNH010003376.1:0-29614 GCA_019447015.1 Hymenochirus boettgeri
GTGACTGTAATCACCTATATACACATGTGACTGTAATCACCTATATACACACACGTGACTGTAATCACCTATATACACACGTGACTGTAAGCACCTATATACACACGTGACTGTTATCCCCTACATAAACATGTGACTGCTATCATCTATATAAACAGACGATATTATCACCTATATAAACATGTGACTGTGTTATCATTTATATTAACATGTGTCTGTGTTATCCTCTATATTAACATGTGACTGTGTTATCACCTATATAAACTTGTGACTTTGCTTGAACTGGATCCTTTGCGTGATGGGTAACCAGTGGAGGGACTGACAGAGAGGAGAGGCGATAGAGAAGCGAGAAGAGAAATGAATGAGCCGGGCAGCAGAGTTGAGGATGGATTGAAGCGGTGCCAGGCGGTTGTTTGGTAAACCACACAGGGTTGTGTTGCAGTAGTCTAGCTGGGAGATGATTAGGGCATGGACTAGGATTTTTGTAGCTTCCTTCGAGAGGAAGGGTCGGATGCGGGAGATGTTTTTGAGTTGGAGCCGACAGGAGTTAACAAGCGAATTGACATGGGGTTTGATGGAAAGATCGGAATCTAGCGTTATTCCCAGGCAGCGGACATGAGGAGATGGGGATATGGGTTTGTTGTTAATATTAATAGTAAGACTTGGGAGGGGAACAGATCGTGATGGTGGGAAAAGGACAAGTTCAGTCTTGTCCATGTTTAGTTTGAGGAAGCGGGAGGACATGAAGGCAGAGATGGCACTAAGGCAGTCGGGGACCTGGGATGTCAGTGTAGGGAGATCCGGGGTAGAGATGTAAATTTGGGTATCCTCCGCATAATCCCTGTGCAGTTTGTGTAGATACATGGGCGGCCCTGTGTGCAGATAGAAAACTCTCTGTGGGGTCGGTTCTTTGTCTCTCCTTGTTCTCCTTAACCATCCTCTCTACGAAGCCCATGTGGACCCTGAACAATGTGTTGTTACAACCCCGGCCTTCATGGGTGAAGCTCCCCTACACCGAATATTTGATGGAATTGGCGCTATGGTCACCGAGGTCCTCAAACTCACAAGGAAGTGATGGGGCCGTTTATAGGAATTCTGGGTATTTTCTGCTCACTCACAAACAAATGTCCGATGGCCCTAATAAATTAATTCTTCACATCCACCACCGGCTATTGTTTGTTTGTAGGTTGGGGGGACGTTCCCATTGCGCCATTTTCTTTACTTTTACACCGTGACACAATTTCCATTCAGCCATCCAGGGGCTGCAGTCTGGTTCCGTGGGGGTGGGACATTCAGCCATCCAGGGACTGCAGTCTGGTTCCGTGGGGGTGGGACATTCGATCGGATCACTGCAGCCTGTAACCAGATAAGGGGACACAAGTTGACCAATAATAATATTAAGGGGAAAGTGACAATAAAAAGGAACGTTCTAACATCTCCAGCCTTAGACGCCTTTTCACCATAATTCTACGTTTCTGCGTTGGAATCATTACTGTGACGGTGTAAATCACCCTACTGGGTGTGCGGTGTCCTCGGCATCTCTAGAAAACCTGTCACTCAAACCCCTCACCTGTGATTTACCAGCTGATCAGATTGAATGTCTCAGTCTAACACGTCTGTCTGAGAGGAAGTGAATCTCTGTAACACGATTCGTTGCCCCCAGACCTACTGGGCAGGAACTGAAACTCACTTCACACGAGAGGAAACTTAAAGGGGAACGTAAGACTAATGATGATGTCATGGCTATGTGTTCATACACCTCTTAGAACTGGTGTGGCTGTTACTGTCGCCTAATGCAAGTCTATGGGGCTGGTGAATACTAAAAACGAAATCCCTGGATTCGGTGTCCAACCAGCAGTGAACCAGGAGATTACACATATGGGCTCTGTCTATAATATATATATAATCTATAGGTATGGGGGGTATAACCCCAGATGGCAGGTCAAACTGTACCTCTCTGTACTCTTATTATTAACCATCACTCGCCACAGACTGTTCTAATGGGAGCAACCTGGAGACCCCCGCAGGACAGGAGAACCACAGTCGGTACCACCCAATAAACAATCGGTAAATAATTGTTGACACGCTAGATTCTTGGCAAGTTACCGACCTTTGTTCGCCGGCACCTCGGGCTCTGTTTGCTGCTCCCCCTCCCATTAGTGTTGTTTCTTGGCTGCCGGAGGTGGTTCTGCATTTACCAACCGATATCGGCCATTGTCCACATCAGATGAAAGGATGGTGAGACATGGCGGTAAATCATGTACAATCCTGTGGTCTCCTATGGACCACACGGATAGGACCAACATTAATTCGGCAGACCAGTCGATTGTGGTGAATGTTTGGCTGGACAAATTTATCTGGCTGTCTGTACCAGCCCTAAAGGAAGCTATACACACTTAACCATAATGGCTAAATCCCATTGGGGAACAACAGGATTTCCCCATTATCGTCTGCGCGTAGAGGCTGAAACCAACCGCAGTGGCGACGAACGGCCGTAGTTGGCTTTACGGTCAGTCAGGAAAGATAAAATATCCGTCGGTCGGTTCCGTGTGTGTTGTTCCCACCACATAACATAATACACCCCCGTACCGTCCCCCAACATAATACACATCGTACTGTCCCTCAACATAATACACCCCGTACCGTCCCTTAACATAATACACCCCGTACCGTCCCTTAACATAATACACCCCGTACTGTCCCTTAACATAATACACCCCGTACCGTCCCTTAACATAATACACCCCGTACCGTCCCTTACCAACATAATACACTCCTACTGTCCCTTAACATAATAACAACCAACACGTCCCGTTGGTCCATTAAACATAATACACCCCCGTACCGTCCCAACATAATACACACCCCATCGTACTGTCCCTTAACATAATACACCCCCCGTACCGTCCCTAACATAATACCACACCCGTACCGTCCCTTAACATAATACACCCCGTACGTCCCACTAATAATACACCCCCGTACCGTCCCTTAACATAATACCGACACTACACCCCGTACCCGTCCCTCCAACATAATACCCCCAGTACTGTCCCTTAACATAATACAACCCCGTACTGTCCCTTACAACATAATACACCCCCATACTGTCCCTTAACATAATACACCCTACGTAACCGTCCCTTAAACATAATACAACCCCGTACCGTCCCTTATACAACATACCTACAAACAACACCCCGTACTCGTCCCTTAACATAAATACAAACACCCCGTACCGTCCCTCACATAATACACCCCTACTGTCCCTTAACATAATACAATACATACACCCTATACCCGTACCCCCTAACATAATACACCCCGTACCGTCCCCCAACATAATCACACCCCGTACCGTCCCCCAACATAATACACCCCGTACTGTCCCTTAACATAATACACCGTACTGTCCCCCAACATAATACACCCCGTACTGTCCCACATATACACCCCGACTGCTCCCCAACATCACCTACACCCCGTACTGTCTCCCAACATAATACAACACCCTGTACCGTCCCCCAATATAATACACCCCGTACCGTCCCTTAACATAATACACCCCGTACCGTCCCTCAACATAATACACCCCTACTGTCCCCAACATAATACACCCAGTGCTGTCTCCCAACATAATACCCCCCATACTGTCCCCCGTTCCCAACATAATACACCCCGTACCGTCCCTCAACATAATACACCCCGTAATGTCCCCCAACATAATACACCCCGTGCTGTCTCCCAACTATACACCCGTACTGTCCCCCAACATAATACACCCCGTACTGTCTCCCAACATAATACACCCCGTACCGTCTCCCAACATAATACACCCCGTGCTGTCTCCCCAACATAATACACCCCGTACTGTCCCCCAACATAATACACCCCGTACTGTCGCCCAACATAATACACCCCGTACTGTCCCCCCAAACTATCACCTCCTACTGTCTCCTAACAAATACAACCCCTACTGCATCCCCCAACATAATACACCCCGACTTCCCCCCCAAAATACAATACAACCCGTCTGTCTCCCAACATAATACAACCCTACGTCCCCCAATAATACACCCCGTACTGTCCCTCAACATAATACACCCCGTACTGGTCCCCCAACATAATACACCCACTGCTGTCTCCCACATAATCAAACCCCGACTGCCCCCAACATAATACACCCACGTCTGTCCTCCCACATAAATCCCCCCGTACTTTCCCCACATAATACACCCCGTACTGCCTCCCAACATAATCACCCCTACTGGTCCCCAACATACATCAACACCCCGTACTGTCCCTTACCATTAATACAACCCCGCACCACCTCCCAACTATAAACAACCCCGTACCGTCCCTTAACATAAAAACACACCCCGTACCGTCCTCCAACATAATACAACACCGTACTGTCCCTTAACATAATACAACCCCCCGTACTGTCCCTTAACATAATAACAAACCCCTACTGTCCCCCACTAATACACCCTGTACCGTCCCTTAACATAATACACCCTGTACCTTCCCTTAACATAATACACCCTGTACCGTCCCTTACATAATCACCCTGTACCGTCCCTTAACATAATACACCCCCGTACCGTCCCTCAACATAATACACCCCGTCGTCTCCCAACATAATACACCCCGTACTTTCTCCCACAATAATACACCCCGTACCATCCCCCAACAAATAAACCCCGTACCGTCCCTTAACATAATACCCCCGTACCGTCCCTCAACATAATACACCCCGTACTGTCCCCCAACATAATACAACACCCCGTGCTGTCTCCCAACATAATCAACACCCCGTACTGTCCCCCAACATAATCCACCCCGTGCTGTCTCCCAACATAATACACACCCCGTACTTTCCCCCAACAAATACAACCCCGTACTGTCTCCCAACATAATACACCCCGTACTGTCCCCCAACATAATACACCCCGTACTGTCCCTTAACATATACACACCCGTATGTCCTTACAATAAACCCCGTACTGTCCCTCAACAAACACCCTGTACCGTCCCTTAACAAATACCACCTTACCGTCCTTAACATCATACACCCCGTACCGTCCCTCAACATAATACACCGTACCGTCCCTTAACATAATACACCCCGTACTGTCCCTAACATAATACACCCCGTACTGTCCCTCAACATAATAACCCTGTACCGTCCCTTAACATAATACACCTGTACCGTCCCTTAACATAATACACCCCGTACCGTCCCCCAACATAATACAACCCCCGTACCGTCCCTTAACCTAATACACCCCGTACTGTCCCTTAACATAATACACCCCGTACTGTCCCTCAACATAATACACCCCGTACCGTCCCTTAACATCATATACAACCCCGTAACCGTCCCTCACATAATACACCCCGTACTGTCCTTAACTAAATACACCCCGTACTGTCCCTTAACATAAACACCCCCCCGTACCGTCCCTCCAACATAATACACCCTGTACCGTCCCTTAACATAATACCCCCGTACCTCCCCACACATACACACCCCGTACCGTCCCTTAACATAATATAAACACCCGTACCGTCCCTTAACATAATACACCCCGTTCTGTCCCTTAACATAATACACCCCGTACTGTCCCTCAACATAATACAACCCCCGTACTGTCCCTCAACATAATACACCCCGTACTGTCCCTCAACATAATACAACAACACCCCGTCTGTCCCTCACTAAAACACACCCCGTAACTGTCCTCAACATAACACCCCGTACCGTCCCTAACATAATACACCCCGTACCGTCCCTCAACATAATACACCCCGTACTGTCCCTTAACATAATACACCCCGTACTGTCCCTTAACAATAATACACCCCTACTGTCCCTCAACATAATACAACCACCCTGTACCGTCCCTTAACATAATACACCCTGTACCGTCCCTTAACATAATACACAACAAACACTGTACCGTCCCTAACATAATACACCCGTACCGTCCCTAACTAATACACCCCACGTCCCTCAACATCATACAAACCCCTACTGTCTCCCACATAAAACCGTATTTCTCCCAACATAATACAACACCCCTACCTCCCCAACATAATACACCCCGTACCGTCCCTTAACATAATACACACCCGTACCGTCCCTCAACATCAACAAACCCCGTACTGTCCCCCAACATAATACACCCCGTGCTGTCTCCCAACATAATACACCCCGTACTGTCCCCCAACATAATACAACACCCCGTGCTGTCTCCCACATAATACACCCCGTACTTTCCCCCAACATAATACACCCCGTACTGTCTCCCAACATAATACACCCTACTGTCCCCCAACATAATACACCCCGTACTGTCCCTTACATAATACCACCCCGTACTGTCCCTTAACATAATACACCCCGTACTGTCCCTCAACATAATACCCCTGTACCGTCCCTTAACATAATACACCCTGTACCGTCCCTTAACATAATACACCCCGTACCGTCCTCAACTAATACAACACCCCGTACCGTCCCTAACATAATCACAACCCCGTACTGTCCCTTAACATAATACACACCCCTACTGTCCCTCAACCTAATACACCTGTACCGTCCCTTAACATAATACACCCTGTACCTCCCTTAACATAATACACCCCGTACCGTCCCCCAACATAATACACCCCGTACCGTCCCTTAACATAATACACCCGTACTGTCTCCCAACATAATACACCCCGTACTGTCCCTCAACATAATACACCCTGTACCGTCCCTTAACATAATACACCCCGTACCGTCCTCAACATTACCCCTACTCCCTAACATAATACACCCCGTACTGTCCCCTTAACATAATACAACCCCGTACCGTCCCTCAACATATACACCCTACCTACCGCCTTAACATAATCCCCCTGTAACCTCCCCAACATATACCCGTACCGTCCTTACATAATATCACCCCGTACGTCCGTCCCTTAACATAATACACCCCGTTCTGTCCTAACTAATACCCCCGTACGTCCCTCAACATAATACACCCCTACTGTCCCTCACATATACACCCCCGTACTGTCCCTCAACATAATACACACCCCGTACTGTCCCTCACATAATATCATACCCCGTACTGTCCCTCAACATAATACACCCTGTACCGTCCCTTAACATATAACACCCTGTACCGTCCTTATAACATAATACACCCTACCTTCCCTCAACATAATACACCCCGTACTGTCTCCCAACAAAATACACCCCGTACTGTCCTCCCAACATAATACATCCCCGTACTGTCCCCACATAATACACCCCGTACTGTCCCCACATATCAACAAATACAACCCCGTAACGGTCCCTTAACATAATACACCCCGTACTGTCCCTTAACATAATACAAATACCCCGTACTGTCCCCCAACATAATACACCCCGTACCGTCTCCCAACTAATACACCCCGTACCGTCTCCCACCGTAATACACCCTGTACCGTCCCTCAACGTAATACACCCCGTACCGTCCCTTAACGTAATACACCCCGTACCGTCCCTTAACGTAATACACCCCGTACCGTCCCCCAACGTAATACACCCCCGTACGTCCCCACATATACACCCCGTACCGTCCCCAACAATAATCCACCGTACCGTCTCCAACATAATACCCCCCGTACCGTCTCCCAACATAAACACCCGTCCGTCTCCCCACATAATACACCCCGTAACGCTCCCAACATAAGACATACCCCGTACCGTCCCAAACATAATACACCCCGTACCGTCCCCTCAACGTAATACACCCCGTACCGTCTCCCAACGAATAATACACCCCGTACCGTCCCCCAACGTAATACACCCCGTACCGTCCCCAACGTAATACACCCCGTACCGTCCCTCAACGTAATACACCCCGTACTGTCCCTCACATAATACACCCCGTACTGTCCCCCAACATAATACACCCCGTACTTCTCCACAATACAACCCCTACTGTCCCCCAACATAATGCACCCGTACTGTCCCTTAAACATACATCCCCGTACCGCCCTTAACATAATACACCCCGTACTGTCCCTCAACATAATACACGCCGTACTGTCTCCCAACATAAACAACACCCCGTACTGTCCCCCAACATGATACACCCCTGTACTGTCTCCCAACATAATACACCACGTACTGTCTCCCAACATAATACACCCCGTACTGTCCCCCACATAATACACCCCGTACAGTCCCTTAACATAATACACCCCCCACACCACAACAACCCCTACCCGTAGTCCCTTAACAAATACACCCCTACCGTCTCCCAACATAATACACCCCGTACTGTCCCCCAACATAATACAACCCCGTACCGTCTCCCAACATAATACACCCCGTACCGTCTCCCAACATAATACACCCCGTACCGTCTCCCAACATAATACACCCGTACCGTCTCCCAACATAATACACCCTGTACCGTCCCCCAACATAAACATACACCCCGTACCGTCCTCACATTACCCCATACCCTCAACTTACCCCCTGTACGTCCCCAACAAATTACACCCCGTACTGTCCCCCAACATAATACAACCCCCGTACTGTCTCCCAACTCATACAACCCGTAACTGCCCCCAACATGATCCACCCCCGTACTGTCTCCTTAACATAATACACCCCCTACTGTCCCCAACATAATACACCACGACTCCCCCGTACTGCTGCCCCAACATAATACACCCCGTACGTCCCTAACATAATACCCCCGTTACCATCTCCCACATAAACACCCGTACTCGTCCCCCAACATAATAACACCCACACACCCCGTACCGCCTAACTAATACACCCAAAACCCCTTACTGTCCCTCAACATAATACCCCCGTACTGTCCCTCAAATATACACCCCGTACTGTCCCTCAACATAATACACCCGTACGGTCCCCCACATATACACACCCTACTGTCTCCCAACATAATACACACCCGACCGTCTCCCCAACATAATCACCCCGTACCGTCCCCCAACATAATACCCCCCGTACGTCCCTTCACATACATACACCCCGTACCGTCCCTTAACATAATACACCCCGTACCGTCCCTTAACATAATACACCCCGTACCGTCCCTTACATACTCACAACCCGTACCGTCCCTCAACATATACAACCCCGTACTGTCCCTCACATAAACACCCCCCGTACTGTCCCTCAACAGAATAACACCCCGTACTGTCCCCCACTAATACACACAACCACCCCGTACCGTCCCCCAACATAATACACCCCGTACTGTCCCCCAACATAATACAAACACCCCGTACCGTCTCCCAACATAATACACCGCCTACCGTCCCCCAACATAATACACCCCGTACCGTCCCCCAACATAATACCACACCCTACCGTCTCCCAACATAATACACCCCGTACCGTCTCCCAACATAACACACCCGTACCTCCTCCCAACATATACACAATACACCCGTACTGTCCTCTAAACATAATATATATATAGTAGTTATATAGTAAAGATATAGTCTAATAGTATCCTCGTATCTAGTATAATACAGTATCTACCGTTATATCGTCTACGTCTCTCTCTCGTCTCACTCGTCTCGTCTCTTCTACTCGTACTCCTTATCAGTATCTCGTCTGTCTCTCCTCCTCGTCTCAGTCTCGTCTATCTTCGTCTCCAGTCTGTCTCGTCCTCTCAGTCTCTGTCTCGTCCCTCGTTCTCCCTCCGTCTCTCTCTCTCCCATCGTCTCTCCGTACTCCCCGTCTCGTCTCTCGTCTCCATCCTCGTATACTCTCTCACCTACTCGTCTCATCGTCTCCGACGCTCTCCTCTATCAGTCTCCCCTCCCTCCTCTGTGGCTCTCCCAGTGTCTCATAACAAGTCACCTAAGTTCCCTGACCTAACAACTGCACCAACCTCTACATTATAGGACATAAATGCACCCTACGCACTACTCTATACCCACCGTAAGGGCCCTTCATCATGTCTGAAGGGCCACAGTGCTTTTTTTATTCGTCTCATCATGTCACAAGGGCCGATTCTGAACCTTCCTTACACGTACGATTACACCACCGCGAGGCGTGTCTACTTAATAGTACCCGTACTTATAGCTGGTCGTTCTTACGTGGCAGCCGCGGATTTTTCAAACGGTGGAGGTGATTCCTGCAATGGTTCCACTACCCAATGCCCCCCCCATCCATGTACTTCTATTATTATGGATCATATAACCCCGTTATAATATATTCCAATATCTTCCTAGAGATTGCATTGAGTTTTAGGAGCTACCAATAAGGTGGGGGTATAGGAATTAACATATAGGAAAGGTGATATGTATGTGTGTCTAATCTCACTACTTACCATTTAAATGACCATCGTCAAATGTATATAAAGAATAGCGCTGCCTTATATTAGGTTCACAACACAAACATATACAAAATACATAAAACTTACTTACAGAATGTAATGTGCTGTTTATGGAGAGATATGACGTGTCACCAATACCCGCGCTAAGATCCTGTGTATAAGTCCCTGTGTGTAAGATCGTGTAAGACCCTGCGTGTAAGACCCGCGTGTAAGACCCTGCGTGTAAGTACCTGCGTGTAAGTATCCTGCGTATCACCCTGCGTATAAGATCCTGCGTATAGATCCTCGTATAAGACACCCTGCGTAAAGACGTGCGTATAAGATCCTGCGCTGCGTAAGATCCTGCGCTGGCGTATAGATCCTCGTATAAAATCCGCTATAGACCCCTGCGTATAAGACCCTGGTATAGAGTACCCTGCGTATAAGACCCTGCGTATAAGACCCTGCGTATAAACCCTGCTATAAGACCTGCTGTAAATTCTGCGTATAAGATCCCTGCGTAAAGATCCTGTGTAAAGATTTCTGTTACCACCTGTTGAGAGGACAGATTATTGGACCGACCATTTACCTTATTGGATACAAACTCTGAGATACCATGTGTAAGTGTAACACTAACTTACAAGGACCACAATATACAGGCCTGGTCAATATTCAAGGTGGTGCACATAGGCGGGACACCCCTGATTACTGCCACGTATGTGGGAACCGTTTATGTGCACTGTTTGCTCTTGTGCCAGACCACCAAGTAACCCACTGTGGCCATCCTACCCTATATCCTTCCATAAAGCACCACCAGAGTAACCCACTGTGTGCCATGCTAAACCCTAATCCTCCATAAGCACCACCAGAGTACCCACTGTGTGCACACTACCCATAATCCTTCCATGAAGCACCACCAAGTAACCCATTGTGTGCCATGCTACCCTATCCTTCATAAAGCACCACCAGAGTACCCACTGTGGCCATGCTACCAATCCTTCCATAAAGCACCATCAGATAACCACTGTGTGCCAGTGCTACCCATAATCCTCCATAAAGCCCCATCAGTAACCCACTGTGTGCCATGCTATCCATAATCCTACCTAAAGCCCCACCAAGAACCCACTGTGTGCCATGCTACCCCTAAATATCCTTCCATAAAGCCCCATCAGAGTAACCCACTGTGGTGCCATGCTACCCATACTCCTCAATAAAGCACCACCAGAGTAACCCACTGTGTGCATGCTAACCCATACCTTCCATACAGACACACCAGAGTAACCCCGTGTGCCATGCTACCCTAATCCTCCAGATAAGCACCAATAAGCAACCCACTTGTGTCCATGCTACCATAATCCTTCATAAAGCCCATCAGAGAACCCACTGTTTGTCATGCTACCCTAATCCTTCCTAAGCCACCATCAAGTAACCACTGTGTGGCCATGCTACCCATAATCCTTCCATAAAGCACCACCAATACCCCTGTGTGCCATGCTACCCATAATCCTTCCATAAAGCACCAAGTACCCACTGTGTGCCATGCTCCCATAATCCTTCCATATAAGCACACCAGAGTACCCCATTGTGTGCCATGCTACCCATAATCCTTCCATAAAAGCCCCACCAGAAGTAACCCACTGTTTGCGATGCTACCCATAATCCTTCCATAAAGCCCCACCAAGTAACCCACTGGTGCCATGCTACCCTAATCCTCCATAAAGCACCACATAGTACCTATGTGTGCCATGCTACCCATAATCCTTTCCATAAAGCCCACCAGAGTAACCCACTGTCTGCCATGCTAACCCATACCCTTCCATAAAGCACCACCAGAGTAACCCACTGTGTGGCCATGCTACCCATAATCCTCTCCATAAGCCCCACCAGAAGTACCCACTGTTGTGCCAGAGCTACCCATATCCTTCCATAAGCCCCCACCAGAGTAACCCCTTTTGCATGTTACCCATAATCCTTCCATAAAGCACCACCAAGATAACCCACTGTGTCCATGCTACCCATAATCCTTCCATAAAGCACACGTAGAGTAACCCACTGTGTGCCATGCTACCATAACCTAATCCGTCATAAGCACCATCGAGTAACCACTGGTGCCATGTTTACCCATAATCCTTCCATAAAGCACATCAGAGTAACCCACTGTGTGCGCTACCCATAATCCTTCCATAAAGCACCACCAGAGTAACCCACTGTGTGCAATGCTACCCATAATAAATCCTTACGCATAAAGACACCACCAGAGTAACCCACTGTGTGCCATGCTACCCATAATCCTTCCATACAGCGCACCACAGAAAACCCACTGTGTGCAATGCTACCATAATCCTTCCATAAAGCAACACCAGAGTAAACCCCATGTGTGCCATGCTACCCATAATCCTTCCCAGAAAGTCCCCACCAGAGTAACCCACTGGTGCCTCTACCCATAACTTCATAAAGCACCACCACGTACCCCACTGTGCCCTCTACCCAAACCTTCATAACCCACCAGAGTAACCACTGTATGCCATGCTACCCATAATCCTTCCATAAAGCCCCCCAGAGAACCCATGTGTGCCAGCTACAAATCCTTCCATAAAGCCCCCCAAGTAACCCACTGTCTGCCATGCTACCCATAAATCCTTCCATAAAGCCAACCACCCCAGAGTAACCCACTTGTGCCAGCTACCCATAATCCTCCATAAGCACCATAAAGTAACCCACTGTGTGCATGCTACCCATAATCCTTCCATAAAGCACCATCAAGTACCCACTGTGGTGCCATGCTACCCATAATCCTTCCATAAGCACCACAGCAGAGTAACCCACTTTGTGCCATGCTCCCCATAATCCTCCATAAAGCACCACCAGAGTAACCCCTGTGTGCCATGCTACCCATAATCCTCCATAAAGCACCACAGAGAACCACTGGGTGCCATGCTACCCTAATCCTTCCATAAAGCACCATCAAGTAACCACTGTGTGCCATGTAACCCATAATCCTCATAAAGCACCCAGAGTAACCCACTGTGTGCCATGCACCCATAATCCTTCCATAAAGCCACCATCAGAGTAACCACTGTGTGGCCATGCTACCCATATCCCCATAAAGCACCACCAGAGTAACCCATTGTTGTCCATGCTACCCATAATCCTTCCATAAAGCCCCACCAGAGTAACCCACTGTCGCCTTGCTACCAATAATCCGTCCATAAGCACCACCAGAGACCCACTGTTGCCAGCTACCATAATCCTTCATAAAGCCCCACCAGAGTAACCCCTGTGTGGCCATGCTACACATACCTCCATAAAGCCCCACCAGAGTAACCCACTGTTGCCATGCTACCCCATAATTCCATAAGCACCATCAGAGTAACCCACTGTGTGCCATGCTACACCAATAATCCTTCCATAACCCCACCAGAAACCCACTGTGCCATGCTACCCATAATCCTTCCATAAAGCACACCAGGATAACCCCTGTTTGCCATGCTACCCATAATCCTTCCATAGCACCACCAAGTAACCCACTGTGTGCCATGCTACCCATAATCCTCCATAAGCCCACCAGAGTACCACTGTGTGCCATGCTACCCATATCGCTTCCATAAAGCACCAAATCGAGTAACCCACTGTGTGCCATGCACCCATACCTTCCTAAAAGCCCACCAGAGTAACCCCTGTCTGCCATGCTACCCATAATCCTTCCATAAAGCACCACCAGAGTAACCCACTGTGGGCCATGCTACCCATAATCCTCCGCCATAAAAGCCCCATCCCAGAGTACCCCACTGTCGCAGTGCTACCCATAATCCTTCCATAAAGCCCATCCAAGTAACCCACTGTTGCCATGCAACCCATAATCCTTCATAAAGCACCACAAGTAACCCACTGTGGGCCCTGCTACCCATAATCCTTCATAAAAGCCCCATAAAGTAACCCACTGTTGCCATGCTTCCCATAAATCCTTCCATAAAGCCCCACAGAGTAACCCACGTGTGCCTGCTACCCATAACTCCTTCATAAAGCACCACCCAAGTAACCCACTGTGTGCCATGCCTACCCAGATCCTTCCTATACAGCACCACCATAGTAACCCACTGTGTGCCATGCTACCATAATCCTTCCTAAAGCACCACTCAGAGTAACCCACTGTGTGCCATGTCCCATGATCCTTCCATAAGCCATAGCCACCATCAGAGTAACCCACTGTGTGCCATGCTACCCTATCCTTCCATAAAGCACCATCGAGTAACCCACTGTGTGCCATGCTACCCTATCCTTCCATAAAGCACCTCAGAGTAACCCACTGTGTGCCATGCTACCCCTACTCCTGCATAAAGCACCCAGAGTAACCCACTGGTGCCCATGCTACCCATAATCCTTCCAATAAGCACCACAGAGTAAACCACTGTGTGCCATGCACCCATAATCCTTCATAACGCACCATCAGTAGTAACCACTGTTGCCATGCTACCATAATTCCTTCCATAAAGCACCATCAGAGTAACCCACTGTGTTCTCTGCTAACCATAATCCTTCCATACGCCCACAGAGAACCCACTGTGTGCATGCTACCCATAATCCTCCATTCTAAGCACCCAAGTAACCCCCTTATTGCCATGCTAACCCATAATCCTTCCATAATGCACCATCAAGTAAACCCACTGTGTGCCATGCTACCCATAATCCTTCCGTAAATCACCATCAGAGTAACCCACGGGTGCCATGGCTACCCTAATCAATTCCAGTATAAAGCACCACAGAGAACCCCACGGTTGTTGGCCATGGCTACCCAAATCCTCCATTTAAATAAAGCACCACCAGGAGTAACCCCACTGCTGGCCATGCTACCATAATCACTTCCATATAAAGCCCACCAGAGTACCCACTGTGGCCATGGCTACACCATAAATCCTTTCATAAGCCCCACCAGAGTAACCACGTGTGCCTGTACCCATAATCTTCCATAAAACCAGACCCACAGGAACCCACTGTGTGCCATGCTAACCCATAGTCCTTCTTTCATAAAGCACCATCAGCAACCCACTGTGTGCATGCTACCCTAATCCTTCCATAAAGCACCCACCGAGAGTAAACCCACTGTGTGCCATGCTACCCATAATCTTCCATAAAGCACCACCAGAGAACCCCCTGTGTTGCCATGCTACCCATAATCCTTCCATAAAGCACCACCAGAGTAACCCACTGTGCCATGCTCCCATAATCCTTCATAAACCCATCAGGAGTAACCCACTGTGTGCCCTGCTACCCTAATCCTTCCATTAAAGCCCATCAGAGTAACCCACTTGTGTGCCATGCTACCATAATCCTTCCATAAAGCCACATCAGAGTAACCCACTGTGTGCCATGCTACCCATTAATCCTTCCATAAAGCACCATCAAGTAACCCACTGTGTGCCATGCTACCATAATCCTTCCATAAGCAACCATCAAGTAACCCACTGTGTCCATGCTACCCAAGTAATCCCTCCCATAAAGCACCATCAGAGTAACACCCACTGTGCCATGCTACCCATAATCCTCCATAAAGCACCAGAAGTAACCCATTGGTGCCATGCTACCCATAATCCCCATAAAGCACCACCCAGAGTAACCCACTGTGTGTGCCATGCTACCATATCCTTCCATAAAGCACCCACCAGAGTAACCCACTGTGCTTCATGCTCCTACCTTCCATAATAAAGCCCCACCAGAGTAACCCACTGTGTGCCATGCTACCCATAATCCCTTCCTAAAGCCCCACCGAGTACCCACTGTGTGCCTTACCCTAATCTTCCATAAAGCACCCAGAGTCAGCCCACTGTGTGTACATGCTACCCACATAATCCTCATAAAGCCACACCAGAGTAACCCACTGGTGTGGCCGGCTACCCATAATCCTCCATAAAGCACCACGAGTAACCCACTGTGTGCCATGGCTACCCATTCCTTCCATAAAGCCCACACAGAGTACCCACTGTGTGCATGCTAACCCATAATCCTTTAAAGCCCACAGAGTAAACCCACTGTGTGCCATGACTACCCATAAATCCTTCCATAAAGCACCATCAGAGTAAACCCACTGTGTGCCATGCTACCCAATAATCCTTCCATAAAGCACCATCTCAGAGTACCCACTGTGTGGCCATGGCTACCCATAATCCTTCCATAAATCGACAATCATAGTAACCTACTGTTGCCCTGCTAACCCATAATCCTCCATAAAGCACCACCAGAGATACCCCGTGTGCAATGCTACCTAAATCCTTCCATAAAGCACCACCAGAGTAACCACACTGTGTGCCATGTACCCAAATCCTTCATAAAGCCCCACAGAGTAACCCACTGTGTGCCCATTGCTACCCATAACCTTCCATAAAGCACCATCAGAGTAACCCACTTGTGCCATGCTATACCATAATCCTCCATAAAGCACCATCAGAGGACCCACTGTGTGCCATGCTACCCATAATCCTTCCATAATGCACCACAGAGTAACCCCTGTGGCCATGCTACCCATAATCCTTCCATAAAGCACCACAGAGTAAACCCACTGTGTGCCATGCTACCCATAATCCTTACCATAAGCCCACCATAGGAAACCACTGTGTGCCATGCTACCCAATTAACCTTTCCATAATCAGCCCCACCAAGTAACCCACTTGGCCATTACCCATAATCCTTCCATAAAGCACCATCAGAGTAACCCACTGTGTGCATGCTACCCATAATCCTTCCATAAAGCACCACCAGAGTAACCCACTGTTGCCATGCTGACCATACCTTCCATAAAGCCCAACAGAGTAACCCACTGGTGCCATGCTACCCATAATCCTTCCATAAGGCCCCACCACATAGTATACCCACGTGTGCCATGCTACCCATAATCCTTCCATAAGCACCACCAGAGTAACCCACGGTGTGCCATGCACCCACCCATAGTCCTTCCATAAAGCACACATAGTAACCCACTGTGTGCCATGTACCCATAATCCTTCCATAAAAGACCATCAGAAACCCACTGTGGCCATGCTACCCATAATCCTCCATAAGCAACACAGAGTAGTAACCACTGTGTGCCATGCTACCCATAATCCTCCATAAAGCACCATCAGAGTAACCCACTGTGTGCCATGCTACCCATAATCCTCCATAAAGCAACCACCCCAGATAACACACATGTTGCTACATGCTACCACATAATCCTTCCATAAAGCACATCAGAGTAACCCACTGTGTGCCATGCTACCCATAATCCTTCCTAAAAGCCCACCAAGAGTAACCCACTGTGTGCCATGCTACCCATATACCTTCCATAAAGCCCACCACGATAACCCACTGTGTGCCATGCTACCCATAATCCTTCCATAAAGCCCACCAGAGTAACCACTGTGTGCCATGCTACCCATAATCCTTCCATAAAGCACCACCATAGTAACCCACTGTGTGCCATGCTACCATAATCCTTCCATAAAGCACCACAGAGTAACCCTGTGTGCCAGCTACCCAAATCCTCCATAAAGCACCATCCAGAGTAACCCACTTTGTGCCATGCTACCCAAATCTTCCATAAAGCACATCAGAGTAACCCACTGTGGTGCCATGCTACCCATAATCCTCCATTAAAGCACCATCAGAGTAACCCCTGTGTGCATGCTACCATATCCTTCCATAAGACCACCAGAGTAACCCACTGTGTCCATTCTACCCTAATCTTCCATAAAGCACCACAGAGTAAACCCACTGTGTGCATGCTCCCAATAATCCTTCCATAAAGCACCACCAGAGTAACCCACTGGTGTGCCATGCTACCCATAATCCTTCCATTAAGCCCCACCATAGAGTACCCACTGTGTGCCATGCTACCATAATCCTTCCATAAAGCACCATCAGAGTAACCCATGTGTGCCATGCTACCTAATCCTTCATAAAGCCCCCAGAGTAACCCACTGGGTGCCATGTCTACCCATAATCCTTCCATAACACCATCAGAGTAACCCACTTTGTCATCGCTACCCATAATCCTTCCATAAAGCACCACAGAGTAACCCCACTGTTGCCAGCTACCATAATCCCTTCCATAAAGCACCACCAGAGTAACCCACTGTGTGCAATGCTACCCATAATCCTTCCATAAAGCACCATCAGAGTAACCCACTGTTGCCATGCTACCCATAATCCTTCCATAAAGCACCACAGAGTAACCCACTGTGTGCCTGCTACCCATAATCCTTCCATAAAGCACCATCAGATCAGAGTAACCACTGTGTGCCATGCTTACCCATAATCCTGTCCATAAAGCACCACCAGAGGTAACCCACTGTGTGCATGCTACCCTAATCCTTCATAACAGCACCACCAGAGTAACCCCACTGGGTGCCATGCTACCCATAATCCTTCCATAAAGCACCATCAGGTAACCCATGTCCAGGTACCCATAATCCTTCCATAAAGCACATCAGAGTAACCACTGTGTGCCATGCTACCCATAATCCTTCCATAAGCACCATCAGAGACCCCTGTGTGCCATGCTACCCATAATCCTTCATAAGCACCATCAGAGTAAACCCACTGTGTGCACATGCGTACCCATAATCCTCCATAAAGCACCATCGAGTACCCACTGTGGCCCTGCTACCCATAATCCTTGCCATAAAGCCCACCGAGTAAACCCACTGTGTGCCATGCTACCAAATCCTCCATAAAGCACCCACAGAGTAACCCCTGTGTGCCATGCTACTCCATCCTTCCATAAAGCACCATCAGAGTAACCCACTGTGTGCCATTACCACTAATCCTTCATAAGCACCATCAGAGTAAACCACTGTGTGCCATGCTACCCATAATCCTTCCATAAAGCACCACCATAAGTAACCACCCAGTGTGCCATGCTACCCATAATCCGTCCATAACAGCACCATCAGAGTAACCCACTGCGTGGCCTGCTACACCATAATCTCTTCATTAAAACCATCAGGTACCCACGTGTGCCATGCTACCCATATCTCCTTCCATAAAGCACCACAGAGTACCCACTGTGTGCCATGCTACCATATCCTTCCATAAAAGCCCACCAGAAGTAACCCACGTGTGCCATGCTACCCATTATCCTTCCATAAAGCCCACCCAGAGTAACCCACTGTGTGCCATTGCTCCCATAATCCGTCCATAAACCCACCACAGAGTAACCCACTGTGTGCCATGCTACCCATAATCTTCATAAAGCACCCACCAGAGTAACCCACTGTGTCATGCTACCCATAATCCTTCCATAAACACCACAGAGTAACCCACTGTGTGCCATGTACCCATAACTCCTCCATAAAGCACCACAGAGTAACCCACTGTGGCCATGCTACCCATAATCCTTCTCATAAGCACCTCAGAGTAACCCACTGTGTGCCATGTCTACCCATAATCCTTCCATAAAGCACCACCAGAGTAACCCACCGTTGTGCATGCTACCCATAATCTCGCATAAAGCACCACCAGAGTAACCCACGTGTGTTCAGTCTACCCCTAATCCTTCATAAAGCCCATCAGAGTAACCCACCGTCTCCATCTACCCATAATCCTTCCATAAAGCCCACCAGAGTAACCACTGTGTGCATGACCCATAATCCTCCATAAGCCCACCAGAGTAACCCACTGTGCTGCCCATGTCTACCCATAATCCTCCATAAAGCCCCACAGAGTAACCCACTGTGTGCATGCACCATAATCCTTCCATAAGCCCCACCAGTGAACCCCACTGTGTGCCATGCTACCCATAATCCTTCCATAAAGCAACATCAAGTAACCCACTGTGTGCCATGCTAACCCATAATCCTTCCATAAAGCACCACTCAGAGTAACCCACTGGTGCCATGTCCCAAATCTATCCTTCATAAAGCACCATCAGAGTAACCCACGTGTGCCATGCTACCATAATCCTTCCATAAAGCACCATCAGAGTAACCCACTGTGTGCCATGCTACCCATAATCCTTCATAAAGCCCCACCAGAGTAACCACTGTGTGCCATGCTACCCATAATCATTCATAAAAGCACCATCAAGTAACCCACTGGTGCCATGCTTACCCAATCCTTCCATAAGCACCATCAGAGTAACCCACTGTGTGCAGCTACCCATAATCCTTCCATAAAGCACCATCAGAGTAACCACTGTGTGCCAGTACCCATAATCCTTCCATTAAGCCCATCAGAGTAACCCACTGTGTGCATGCTACACCCATAATCCTTCCCATAAAGCACCATCAAGTAACCCACGTGGGCCATTCTACCCTAATCCTTCCATAAAGCACCATCAGAGTAACCCATGGGTGCCATGCTACCCATAATCCTTCTAAAGCACCATCAAGTAACCCACTGTTGTGCCATGCTACCCATAATCCTGTCCATAAAGCACCATCAGTAACCCACTGGTGCCATGCTACCCATAATCCTTCCATAAAGCACCATCAGGTAACCCACTGTGTGCCATGCTACCCATAATCCTTACCATAAAAGCACCACAGAGTAAACCCACTGTGTGCCATGCTACCCCATAATCCTTCATAAAGCACCATCAGAGTAACCCACTGTGTGCCATGCTACCCATAATCCTTCCATAAAGCCACATCAGAGTAACCCACTGTGGCCATGCTACCCAAATCCTTCCATAAAGCACCATCCAAGTAAACCCACTGTGTGCCATGCTACCCTAATCCTTCCATAAAGCCACCAATCAAGTAACCCACGTGTGCCATGCTACCTCCATAATCCTCCATAAAGCACCATCAGAGTAAACCACTGTGTGCCATGCTACCCCATAATTCCTTCATAAAGCCCATCAGAGTAAACACCTGTGTGCATGCCTACCCATATCCGTCCATAAGCCACCATCAAGTAACCCACTGTGTGCCATGCTACCCATCATCCTTCCATAAGCACCATCAGAGTAACCCACCTGTGTGCCAGCTACCATAATCCTTCCATAAAGCACCATCAGAGTAACCCACTGTGGCCATGCTACCCATAATCCTTCATAAAGCACCACCAGTAAAACCCCACTGTGTCCATACCCATAATCCTTCCATAAAGCACCCAGAGTAACCCACTGTGTGCCTATGCTACCCTAATCCTTCATAAAGCACCATCAGTAACCCTGGTGCCATGCTACCCATAATCCTTCTAAGTAAAGCACCATCAGAGTAACCCACGTGTGCCATGCTACCCCATAATCCTCCATAAAGCACCACCAGATAACCCACTGTGCCATGCTACCCATAATCCTTCCATAAAGCCAACCACGAGTAACCCACTGTGTGCTGCTACCCCATAATCCTTCATAAAGCACTCAGAGTAACCCACTGGGTGCCATGTCTATACCCAATCCTTCTATAAAGCACCATCAAGAACCCACGTTGCATGCTACCCATAATCCTTCCATAAAGCACCATCAGAGTAACCCACATGTGTGCCATGCTACCCATATCCTCCATAAGCACCATCAGTAGTAACCCAGTGTGCCTGCTACCCATAATCCTTCCATAAAGCACCACCAGAGTAACCCCTGTGGTGCCTGCTACCATAATCCTTCCATAAAGCACCATCAGAGTAACCCTGTGGCCATGCTACCCATATCCTTCCATTAAAGCACCATCAGAGTAACCCAGCTGTGCGCACAGCTACCATAATCCTTCATAAAGCACCATCAGAGTAAACCACCTGTGTGCCATGCTCCATAATCCTTCCATAAAGCAGTGATCTGGGATATAAACAAAATTGGTGGGTAGCGGTGTTGGTAACATTTATTCTCCGTTTTCTCTGTATATTGGTTCTCTGTATTAGAGCTTGGGGAGGCTGCTACTGATAGTATTGAATTTAATCCTCCTGTCCTTGTACCTGCCGATGAAATTCCCCCCATTAGACTCAGTAGCTCTACCAGGCCCTATTGCAAACCTTTTTAAACCTGATCCTTTGATGGGGTAACTAGGGAGTGGACTGATTGCTAGAACAATTTGATTGCAGCCAACTATTATGGTTTGGGTAATGGTGCTCACTGGCAAGTCCTTAGCCTTTGGGCCTTCAGTGGTATAGGCAGGTCTAGAGCCAGGCAGGATACCAGGATTTCACTGAATACGAAAATCAAAAGCAGTTATCAGTTGTTAATTTTAGGGAATGTATTATAAATAACATGATGCTGTGAGTTACCTTCTGTTTTTGTGTTTTGTTAATATATGAGGTGGTGAATACTAAAGTTAGTAATGTCCTAGCATGGTTAGTTTTCACACCACACAGTGTGGCAGGATTGTGCCTGGGTCTACTCTCAGACCTGCAGGATTATCCTCTTTGGTTCCTCTGGACGCTGGTTGACTGAGTAACATGTACAATATACCTGTGGTAAAGATTCTATCTCCACCTGTATCCCACATAGCCAAAACATACATCACATAATTTCCATTGTGCACCATGGGCACAGTGTTGCTAGTAATATTATATTTATTCTCTACTTGCCAGGATTATCCATCACAGTTAGCCCCATACAATTCCCCTTACTTGTTATAAAGTAATTTATTCAGGCTGGGTACACCGACTGATATTTCTGGGTATTGCCGGTCCATGGTGACAAAAATCTTAGGTGATTTTTGGTGGATCTGGCTTTTTAAAGTCAGAGCTGGTGACACTGCCCGCGGATCCAAAAAAGTTTGCTGAATATTGTCGTATCGGGACCCTACGTGGCAGACGACAAATTTTCCATTAGTCAACCCCTTTAATAACGTGACCGCTAGCAGGAAGCCGGTCGCCACGTGGAGGAAGAACCGGTGATGTCATTGAGCTTCCTCCTTCCCCGGGGTCTTCCCATAGAGAAGTACCCTGTGGTCTAGTGGAGGTACTGCCCTGCGATCATCCTTCAGACACAGTACAGTAGCCTGCTATAGTAAAGCTGTCAATGTGACTCAAAGTTCCATTCAAAAAAGCAACAGACTTAGAAAAAAAATGGGGACCGAGATTATATTAGGTGACACTTGTGATCACCAAATTTTGATGAAAAATCAACTTCCTGGAAAAATGATTTACCGGAAGTGAATTTTTCCGATCGATGTCGAATTATTATGTCCTATTCCACGTTCGGTATCATTCCTAAGATGATCTGAGTTGATACATCTTTGGGAAGATCAAAAAAAAAGGGAAAGCACGCAAAAAATTCTTACGAGTGATACACACCCCATTTTTTTTTTACACTAAGCATAAATTAAAGCAAAAAATTTTATCTTCGCCAAGCTTCCAATGTACCCGGTGATTTTATCGGTAAAGTAAACCAATCATTATTTGTTCGATTTTCAAGGGAAACTAGCCTATTTTAGTAGGAAATGTGTGGACTCTCCCGGACTAAACGGTTTTTTTTCCACTAAATACCACTAATGGGGAGAGTTGTGTGTGAGGGTGAGTTGTGGCTTTTTAAATTTTTTTTTCTTGTAACTCTGCACTTCTTCATGCGTCCCATTTGAGCTAGTTTGGTGGCCTTGTCTCTGTGTGCAACCCATGCATATGGCATAACCGTGTTGATTCAGGCAGTGGGAGATTGCTATATAGTGGGTTTTTTTGCTTGTCAAGTGGTTTAGGTAGATTTCTTCATTCACAACCTTGAATCTTTATTTTTCATTCCACAAATCTTCGGAAAGCACGAGTTCTATGGATACGCGCTGGAATTCCTTCATGTAATGTATAAAAGCATGGCACCGTAATGTAGCTGAAGGGCCTAAATTCCATAAATATATAGTTTTTGGGGTGGGGGGAATTTTCCAAGTTTCGGGACTGTTTTCCTTAGAAAGGTAGGCTGTTCAAATTATCAACAACAGAGCACTTTGTTTTTTCTTGTATTGCCATTGTGCATACTCCCATTTGACCTAGTTTTGCCACGCTCTGTGTGCATCCACATATATAATAAGTGGAATCTCAATCCAGATAAAACATATTGATTCTCTGAGCCCAGGGATTCTTAAAATGTGGTAATGAAGGATTGGGGCTATAATTGATAATGTATCCCTACTGTAAATTAATAAGTATATTTCGATGTCACCCTTCGAGTTCCGAGTCTTGTGCTTTATATGGCCATGAACTCCTCTGTGCTTTTAATATCCTTATAATTTACGTAGGGGATACATTATCCGCTTTAAGACATGAGTGGTACCCAAATTCCCTGTATAACTCAAGTCAGCCTGTGTCCTTGTACCTTATATAGACACAAAACTCCTCAGTGACTTCTATATCCTTATAATTTACAGTAGGGCATACATTCTCCCTTATAATACACTGATGGTACCCATAGTTCCTGTATACGCAGTCCTTGTCCTTGTACTTTATTAGACCACGAACTCCTCAGGACTGCTAATCTCCCTTATAATTTACAGTAGGGGATACATTATCCTTATAATACTGAGTGGTACCCAAGTTCCCTGTATAACTCAGGCTGTGTCCTTGTACTTGATATGACACAGAACTCCTCAGTGACTTCTAATCCCATCCTTATAATTTTCAGTAGTGGATACATTATCCTGATAATACATGAGTTGGTCACAACGGTTCCCCTTAATACCTCAGTCTGTGTCCTTGGTACCTTATATAGACACAGATTCCTCAGTGACTTCTATTTCCTTAAATTTACAGGTGTGGAATACATTATCCCTTATATACCTGAGTGGTACCCAGAGTTCCCTGTATACTCAGTCTGTGCCCTTGTACCTTTATATAGACCAGAACCCTCATTGACTTAGAATACCTTAAATTTTCATAGGGATACATTATCCGTATAATACAGGAGTGGTCCCAGAGTTCCTGCATAACTCAGTCGGTGTCTTATACCTTTATATAGAAAGAACTCTCATGACTTCTGATATCCTTATCTTTACAGTGGGTACCGTATCCCTATAATACGGAGTGGTACCAGAGTTCCCCCCTGTAGCACCTAGTCTGTGTCCTTGTACCTTGATATAGACACAGACTCCTCAGTGATCTATCTCATTATAATTTACAGTGGGGTACCTTCTCCCTTAAAATCACGATGGCACCCTGAGATCCCTGTATAACTCAGTCTTGTCCTTGTACCTTTTATAGACACGAACGCCTCAGGGACTTTTCTAATATCCTCTATTACAGTAGGGATAACATTATCCCTTATATACATGAGTGGTACCCAGAGTTTCCCTACTAACTCAGTCTGGTCCTGTGTACCTTTATATGGACACAGACTCCTCAGTGACTTCCTAATATCCTTATATTTCAGTAGGGGTAGCATTATCCCTATCATACGGGTGTAGCAGAGTTCCCTATATAACTCAGTCCTGGTGTCCTTGGTCCGTTATGATAGACACAGAACTCCTCAGTGAACTTCTAAATCCTGATAAATTTACAGTAGTGGATACATTAATCCCTTATAATACATGAGTGTACCCAGAGTTCCTGATATAACTCATTCTGTGTCCTTTGACCTTATAGAGACACAGAACTCCTCAGTGACTTCTAATATCCTTATTTTACAGTAGGGGATACATTATCCCTTATAATCATGATGTACCCATAGTTCCCTTATAAACCTCAGTCTGTGTCCCTTGTCACCTTGATATGACACAAATCGTCAGTGACTTCTAATATCCTTATCATTTCAGTAGGGGATACATTATCCTTATAATACATGAGTGGTACCCAGGAGTTCCCTATATAACCTTTCTGTGTCCCTTGTACTTTATATGGACACAGAAACCCTCAGTGACGGCTAATATCCTTATGATGTCTAGGGATACATTATCTCACCTATAATATATGAGTGTTAGCCCAGAGTTCCCTGGAAAGCAGGTCTGTGTATCCTTGTACCTTTTAATATAGACACAGAACCCTCAAGGACGTCTAATAGCCTTCTAATTTACAGTAGGGGATCCAATTATCCCGTAATAATTATGAGTGGTACCGCAGAGTTCCCTGTATAACTCCGTCCCTGTTCCTTGTACTTTATATAGACACAACTGCCTCAGTACTCTAATATCCTTTAAATTTACAGTAGGGATACATTATCCTTAGAATACACTAGTGGTACCCAGAGTTCCCTGTATAACTCAGTCGTGTCATTGGTACCTTTATATAACAAGACTCCTCATGACTTTAATATCCTTATAATTTACAGTAGGGGTACATTATCCCTTATAATACATGGTGGTACCCGAGTTCCTGTATGAGCCCAGTCTGTGTCCTTGTACCTTTAATATAGACACAGAATCTCAGTGACTTCTAATATCCCTTATATTTACAGTAGGATCATTATCCCTTATAATACATATTGGTCCCAGCAGTTCCCTGTATAACTCGCTGTGTCTTGGTACCTTTATAATAGACCAGAACTCCTCCGTGACTTCTCATCTCCTTAATAATTTACAGTAGGGGATACATTATCCTTAACTACATGAGTGGTACCCAGAGTTCCCTGCATAACTCAGTCCTGTGGCCTTGGACCTTTAGATAGACACGGAACTCCCAGTTACGTCTAATATCCTTAGAATTTCATAGGGGATACATTGTATCCCTTATAAGACTGAGTTGTACCCGAGTTCCCTGGTGATCTCATCTGTGTCCTTGTAACCTTTATATGACACAGAACTCCTCAGTGACTTCTAATAATCCTTTAATTTACAGTGGGGATACATTATCCCTTATAAAATACATGAGTGTACCCTAGTTTCCCTGTATAAAACCGCAGTCTGTGTCCTTGGGGGTGGGGGACCTTATATAGACCACAGAACTCCTCATGACTTCTAATAGCCTTATAATTTACAGTAGGGATTCATTCCCGTATAATACATGAGTGGTACCCAGAGTTCCCTGTATAACTCATCTGTGTCCCGGTCCCTTGATATAGACCAAACTCCTCAGTGACTTCTAATATCCTTATCCCTTTACAGTGGGTACATTATCCCTTCTAAACCTGAGTGTACCCCAGTCCCTGTATAACTCAGTCTGTGTCCTTGTACCTTTATATGGACACAGAAACTCATCAGTGATTCTAATATCCTTGATATTTACAGTAGGGGATACATTATCCCTTATAATACATGAGTGGGACCCAGAGTTAACTGCTAACTCAGTCTGTGTCCTTGTCCTTTATATGACAGGAACCCTCAGGACTTCTATATCCGTAAAATTTATCAGTGGGGATACATTATCCCTTATAATCCTGAGTGGTACCCCAGAGTTCCCTGTAAACTAATCCGGGTGTCCTTGTACCTTTAGATCGAACAGAACTCCTCTTGACTTCGAATTCTTATCGTTACAGTAGGGTACATTCTCCCTTATAAACATAGTGGTACCCAGAGTTACCCGTAGAACTCAGTCTGTGTCGCTTGTACCCTTTATATAACACGAACTCCGCAGTAACTTTGCTATATCCTTATAATTTACAGTAGGGGATACAGTATCCCTTATCATACTGAGTGGTACCCAGAGTTCGTTTAACTCATCTGTGTCCTTGTACCCTTTATATGGACACAGAACTCCCAGTGACTTCTATATCCTTATATGTTACAGTAGGGGATACAATTATCCGTATAATACAATGAGTGGTACCCAGGTTCCCTGTACATCAGTCTGTGTGGGGTACCTGGTACCTTTATATCAGGCACAGAACTCCTCATGGACTTCTAAGTCCTATAATTTTACAGTAGGATACATTATCCTTATATCCATGAGTGGTAACCACAAGTTCCTGTCTAACTCAGTCTGTGGGTCCTGTACCTTTATATAGACACCGAACTCCTCAGTGACTTCTAATATCCGTATAATGTACGTAGGATACATGTACCTTATAATACATGATGGGACCCGAGTTTCCCTGTATAACTCAGTCTGTGTCCTTGTACCTTTATATAGACACAGAAAATCCTCAGTGTCTTCTAATATCCTTTTAGAATTTTACAGTAGAGGATACATTATCCATTATAAGACGGAGGGGTACCCATAGTTCCCTGAGATCAGCGGTGTCCCTGGTACCGTATGACACAGAACGCCTCAGTGGACTTCTAATATCCTTATAAGTTACCAGTAGGGGATACATTATTTATAATACTGAGTGGTACCCAGAGTCCCCTGTATAACGCGTCTGTGTCCTTGGACCGTGATAGAACCAGAACTCCTCAGGGGCTGCGAGTAGCCTTATAAGATTTACCGTAGGATAGCATTATCCTTATAATACATGAGTGGTACCCAAGTCCCTGTATACCTCAGTCTGTGTCCTTGTACCTTTGATATAGACACAGACCTCCCTCAGTGACCTTCTAATATCCTTAGAAGGTACATAAGGGATACTTATCCCTTATAATACATGAGTGGTACCCAGAGTTCCCTGTCTCAACTCATCTGTGTCCTTATACCTTTATATGACACAGAAACTCCTCAGTAGCCTTCTAATATCCTTATAAGGACATAGGGGATACATTATCCACTGGATATACAAGGTTTTGGAGGGGCGGTTAGTCCTATTTTCTGCCAAAAATGAAATCCGTGTGTGTTGTGGGGTTTGTGGCACGAACAGCTCCTAAATTCCACCCCCAACAACGGGAAAATACTTATACTTTAAAGGGACCAGGGACCCGTTATTCCTTTATGTAAGGAGATAATGTTTATGCTCCGACTATACAATCGCCAGTCTCCTGGCCTCTCAACTTCGAGGTGTTTAAAGATTGTCAAATTCACTGTCCTCCTATTGTCCTCCCCTTCAGTCGCCGTGTGAGGTATCCGCTTCATTTGGCAAATGCACAAACCTGCAGCCAAGTGGGACAACTACGGCAAAAATGGGAGCCGTACTACGAGAGGCTTGGGGATGCATTACAGGGACATATAATAGAGACATATATACTGTAATACAGGGACATATAATAGAGACATGTATACTGTAATTCAGGGACATATAATAGAGACATAAATACTGTAATACGGACATATAATAGCGACATTTATACTGTAATTCAGGGACATATAATAGAGACATAAATACTGCAATACGACATATAATAGAGACATAAATACTATAATACAGGTACATATAATAGAGACTTATATTGTATTACAGGGACATATAATAGAGACATATACTGTAATACAGGGACATAATAGAGACATAAATACTGTAATACAGGGACATATAATAGAGACATATATACTGTAATACATGGACATATAATAGAGACATATATACTGTAATACAGGGACATATAATAGAGACATATATACTGTAATAC